>CM046949.1:107888873-108127447 GCA_025698515.1 Gossypium sturtianum
CAGTACTTGTCAAATCCTCCAGTATTGTCACCCCCTTGCCCAGATAAACCATTAATCTTGTATCTGACAGTGTTTGATCACTCTATGGGATGTGTGATGGGCCAACATGATGATTCAGGAAGAAAAGAAAAGGCGATATACTACCTCAGCAAGAAATTCACTGAGTGTGAGATGAGATATTTGCCAAATGAGAAATTGTGTTGTGCCTTGATTTGGACAACTCGAAGATTGAGACAATACATGCTGTACCACACGACCTGGTTAATTTTGAAGTTGGATCCCCTAAAGTACATGATGGAATCAACTAATTTAAATGGAAGAATGGCCAAATGGCAAATCCTGCTTTTTGCATTCGACATCGTCTATGTGAGTCAAAAAGCTGTGAAAGGGAGCGCAATAGCAGACTTTCTAGCTAGTAGAGCTTTAGAGGATTATGAGCCATTGAATTTTGATTTCCCCAACGATGATTTAATGTATGTAGCGGTAGTAAAGGAAGACACCCTAAAGGATCATATTTGGAAGTTAAATTTTGACAGAGCATCAAATGTTGTCGGTAATGGAATTGGGGCAGTCTTAGTATCCCCAAATGGAGATCATTACCCATTCACTTGCAAATTGGATTTCGATTGTACAAATAATATGGCAGAATATGAAGCGTGTATCATGGGACTCCGGGCAGCCATTGAGCGTGAAATCAAAGTGCTAGAAGTATATGGAGATTCTGCACTAGTGATCTATCAACTAAAAGGCGAATGGGAAACAAGAGACCCCAAAATGATCAATTACCGAAGGATAGTTATGGGGTTAATTGAGGAGTTTGACGATATCACTTTTAATTATCTCCCACGAGAAGAAAACCAAATGGCTGATGCTTTGGCCACCTTGGCCTCTATGATTAAAGTAGGCAAACATGAGGATGTAAAGCCTATCCAAATGAGTATCTACGAAGCTCCGGCCCATTGTTATAATGTGGATGAAGAGGAAAGAGATAATCACCCTTGGTATCACGATATATTGCGGTACGTGAGAAATCGTGAATATCCTGAGCAGGCAACTGAGAATGAAAAAAGAACATTAAGAAGGTTAGCCTGTGATTATGTCTTAGATGGGGAAGTCTTGTACA
The DNA here is from genome assembly GCA_025698515.1 of Gossypium sturtianum. Taxonomy (NCBI): domain Eukaryota; kingdom Viridiplantae; phylum Streptophyta; class Magnoliopsida; order Malvales; family Malvaceae; genus Gossypium; species Gossypium sturtianum. The sequence continues at coordinate 107,889,997 of CM046949.1, forward strand.
AAAGAAGAAAGGATCAAGTACTTTTGAGATGTGTGGATGCTATTGGAGCTAAGAAAATTCTGGAAGAAGTTCATGAGGGTGTCTGTGGGACTCACGCCAATGGCTTTACAATGGCCAGACAAATCATGAGATTCGGGTACTATTGGCCAACTATGGAAGGAGACTTTATCAACCATGCCAAAAGATGTCACAGATGCCAGATTTATGGGGACAAAAATCATGTACCTCCTTCGCCTCTGCATGTTATGACTTCTCCATGGCCTTTCTCTATGTGAGGCATGGATGTCATTGGACCAATTTCGCCGAAAGCTTCGAACGGGCATCAATTCATTTTTGTAGTCATCGATTATTTCACCAAGTGGGTAGAGGCTGCTTCATACGCTAGCGTCACTAAATCGACAGTTAGCAGATTCTTAAAGAAGGAAATCATATACCGATATGGGATGCCTGAGAAGATCATATCTGACAATTCACTCAACCTGAACAATAGTACGATAGCAGAAGTTTGTGGTCAATTCAAGATCAGACACCACAACTCGTCACCGTATCTTCTAAAAATGAATGGTGCAGTAGAAGAAGCCAATAAAAACATTAAGAAGATTGTAGGAAAGATGACAGAAACTTATAGAGATTGGCACGAGAAGTTGCCCTTTGCCCTCTATGCCTATCGAACATCTGTCAGAACTTCTACTGGGGCAACACCTTTCTCGTTGGTTTACAGAATGGAGGCAGTGTTACCTATTGAAGTAGAGATACCTTCCCTCCGAGTCCTGTCGGAACTAAAGTTAGATGAAGCAGAATGGATCCAATCTTAATATGATTAATTGAACTTGATTGAGGAAAAGAGGCTAAGGGCTATCCAGCATGGGCAGATGTATCAAAAACGAATGATGCGAGCTTACGATAAAAAGGTCCACCCAAGGGAATTTCATGAGGGAGACTTGGTATTGAAAAAGATTCTCCCTATACAAAGAGATTTCGGAGGATAATGGATGCTAAATTGGGAAGGACCTTACGTGGTAAAGAAGGCTTTCTCCGAAGGAGCACTAATTTTGGCCGAAATGGATGGAAAAAACATGCCCAATCCTGTAAATTCAGATTCAGTCAAGAAGTACTACACATAAAGAAGGAAAAGGCCAAGGTGAAAACCCGCAAAGGGCGCTTTGAGACCCAAAAAAAATGAAAAATGGAGAGGTCAAGGTGAAAACCCGCAAAGGGCACTTTGAGACCAAAGGGATTTAAGTTGAAAACCCGAAAAGGGCGGCTTAAATTATGACATGTGGTGATCCTGCTATACTTGAATTAATAAGGAAGGGGTATGTTGCGCCTTGGTGCATCGACAAAGTACTCAAGATCTTCTAAACACATGTCGAACTCAAAATAGTCTTCCAGACGCTCGGGCAGAGAAGCTCAGGCTGCGATATCTGGAGGGCGCATAGTATTCGTTTTTATTCACATTGAATGTACTATCTTTGAATACTTTATTCTTTTCAAGATGTGCATTTTTGATTAAATTCTTTTGTTAATTTATCTTAAGCTTTACTTCACACCAATTTTATTCTCATCTATTGTTATTACCTCTATGCAAGCATGTTGCATTGAAATAATGATGGATGAACTAATAATGCTTTCATAGAAGAAGTTCCGCATATTACTCTAGAGGTTTCTAAATAATACAAGAATCTAAAACAGGACTATTGTTTAGAACTTACCAGAACTAAAGGTTTGATAATATTTGAGAAGGAGGTGTCTAAATAGTGATGATCTCTTCGTTTTTTAAAGTACCACGGCAGATATGAGGCTTTAACAAACAAACAATAAGAAGGAGACCATTCTTAAAGATGAAATTCTGTGTTTAGGCTTAACACTTAGAGAATGGTGTAACAGATTATTCTGGATCCTATACACTTGATTGACAGCGAGTGGCAGCGTAATAATACAAACCTTACGCCTTCGAGGTATGATAGAATGGACCTTGAAGTTACAATGGGGGCAAATCAGTTGAGCAAAGTATAATTGTTCCTTCAGGTTTTGGGTCAAAATACCAGCCAAACAAGGACAACATGATGCGAGCAAGGATGCCCTTAAACATTTGAAAAGGATCATTCTCATGAAATTCTGCATTCATGCAAGATACATTTAGTTAGGAGCATTCGATTCATTCTGATCACTGCATCCTAATCATTGTAAAAAATCGCTCTCATGACATTTGGCATTTATGTGAATACATTTAGTTAGGAGCATTAGATTCATTCCGATCATTACACCCTAACCATTTTGCATAAGCATAAACACAAAACTGATTTTACAGGACATGTCCCTCAGAGGATGGTGTCGCAACATCGGTGAATTCAAAGATCTTGCCTTCCTGAGCGAAGCGGATCGAAGATACCAGTCTGGCGTCCCAGAGTTTGCAGTGGAGTAGATTGAAGATAGAGGATCTTGCCTTCCTAAGCGAAGCAGATCAAAGATACAAATTTCATCACCTCGAAGTCCCAGTGGAGTAGGTTGAGGCTACAAATCCCTCCTCCCTGAGGTTATTGAGGATCAACCTTTATTTCCGAGAAGTTTCAGTGAGAAGATCGAAACTACAAATCTCTTCTCTCTGGATTCTTATCACCTCGAAGTCCCAGTGGAGCAGGTTGAGGCTACAAATCCCTTCTCCCTGAGGTTATTGAGGATCAACATTTATTTCCAAGAAGTTTCAGTGAGAAGATCGAAACTACAAATCTCTTCTCTCTGGATTCTTATCACCTCGAAGTCCCAGTGGGCGGGTTGAGGCTACAAATCCCTTTTCCCACGAGGTTGTGAGGATCAACCTTTATTTCCTAGAAGTTTCAGTGAGAATATCGAAGCTACAAATCTCTTCTCTCTGGATTCTCATCATCTCGAAGTCCCAGTGGAGTAGGTTGAGACTACAAATCCCTTCTCCCACGAGGTTCTGATTGGAGCGATTGAAGCTACAAGTCTGGAATCGAAGCGCTAGTTCCCGGGCCCCTGAAGATGCAGTGGGATGGAATGAAGCTACTCGAAGAAGGAAAACACCGAAAAGTCAAAGATTTGAAGAACATGCAAAAATGGTCCTTTTGAAATCTTTGCTCCATTCTCGTTACACGACAACGAGCAAAGAGGGGCAGCTGTAGGAAGCCCATTTTGCCCGGGCCCTCCAGATTAAACCAAAGAATAAAACATAAAAAAAAAACCAAAAATAAATATTAGTCTATAGTCCATTTACAAGGGGGCCAAACTAGGACCCAAATAAATAAACTAAATCCTAACCTATTTACAACCCAACAGTAGGCCCAATTGGCCCAGATACTAAATAAACCACTACCCAATTTCTACACGCCTAACCCACTTACAACCAAGCCCAATCTGGAAACCAGCCCGAATAGCCCAAACAATTTCAGCAAGTCAAACCCTAGAGGACTTCCAGATGCTTCCAGCGCCGCGCGTGTGCCTCCACGCACGCTACCATGCGCGCCTCCATGCGGCCTCCGTACCGCCATCGAGCCTCCGTACGCCACGTTCGCCCTCTGTACCTGCAAGCAAATGGCAGAGAAACAGAAAAAAAATAGAGAGCAGCAATGTATTTTTATATTATTCAAATTTTCGGCCTTTAAAAAAAAGGAAACCATTGTAACTTTTTCTTACGCACACAATATACAGAGAAATACAAAAGATCAGAAACAAAAAGAAAAGTTTTTTTCAAGGTGATTTTCCATCCTCGATTTTTTCTTCTGCCTTTTTGAACCTGTTTTATTTGCTCGCATAAAAGTCTAAAAAGGGGAAAGGGACTTACCTTCGGAATAGGGACCGTCGAACTGCTTTCTTCGTCGTAATCGGAGTAAAGCGGTCCTTCGAGGCAGTGAGCGTGAAACATTCGGGTCTGATTTGAAGGAGCAGTCGATGGAGGCTTGAATCGGTCGCTAATCACCGAGTATCATGGCTTTGAAGTGGCCATTTTCTTTTTTTTTCTTCTGCGGCGGAGGGATTAAACAGAAAGGGGGCTAGGGTTAGAAAAACTAGCAGAGGGTTTAAAGTTTGCTTAAAAGGGGGGTTGCAATTTATTAAGAAAACGACGCCGTTTGGACTCAATTTAATAGCTTCAAAACGGCACCGTTTGAAGTAACCCGTTAACCTGATCCATATGTGGTGGAAACCCGCGCGTTTTGGCCTTCGAGGGAATATTTGTGCATTTAGTCCCTATATTTTGCACCATTAATTGATTGAGCTCTGTTCTTATTTTTACGTTCTTTAATTTCTTCCTTAAAAGTTGTGGTCTATTTTAATTTAATCTAGTAGCAAACGCTGCGTCTTGTGAATGATAATATTTGCTATTTTAGTCCCCGATTATTTGAGCATTTTTTAATTCAATCCTAGATTCTGTTAAACAAATTCTTTATAAAACAGTCTTTTAATTTCATTTCTTTTTCAATAAAGTATTTTTTTAGTCTTTATTTAAATTCTTGAACTCTTTTTGTATTAAATTCATTTATTATTCAAGCTATTTTAATAAAATTATTTTTATTTGATTCTACAATATTTTATTTAGTTTTATTCCGTTTATATGTATCTTCTTTATATTTATTGTATAAATGTTTAATTAAAATTCATATATTACATTTGTTGTTGCTTTGTATAATTCGTTTCAAAAATTTTTAATACCCATTTCATAAGCTCATTTATAAATTATTCTCTTTTAAATAATTTCATAAATTATAAATTTCGAACTCCACTTTCTTTATTTTAAATCCATTTGTTAGCATTCAAAATTTTGTTTTATGCCATTGTAACTTTTGAAGAATTATTATATCTTGTAGTTTATTAATCTTTGATAGTTAATGTCCTATGCAATTATCGTTATTGTATATTTTGCGTTAAATTATTTCTATAATTATGTCTATTTGTATAATGTTTAGTTTGTATGTTATTTCGTGCTTAATGTTATACTCATGCTATTGGTTATTGTCTTACGTTTCAAACTCCATTATATTCGAGCCCTTATTAAGTGTTTTTTTATTACAAATGTACCGAATAAAATGTGTTTCGAGCCAATTTTAAAATTGCATATCTGAAAATTCTTCAAAATAAGGCAATATTTGTGTGTTTGGAGATTCGAAGAATTGCGCCCTAACGTGCTGGGTGTAAATTTTTCGTTTGACCCAAATAACTAAATATCCTTTTAAATGCGTGTTTTGAAAATCAAAGATGATCTCGGTATCGAAGAATAAATGTGTCATGTCCTAACGTACTGGATGTGATGTTTTTATTCTTTTGGAACGAATGAATCTTGAGATTCAATTCAAAATTAATTAATATTCTTTAAAAAGAATCATGCCTTAAACATTTTCAAGTTTCCAACGCAAGGACATTAGTTAATAAATTTGGTATCAGTTTTAGGGCGTACAAGGGTGCTAATCCTTCCTCGTACGTAACTGACTCCCGAACCCGTTTTTCTATTTCGCATACCAAAATTATTGTTTTAATAAATAAAAAATGTTTTATTAAAATAATCCATTTCAAGGTGATCCGATCACACCTCGAATAAAAGATCGGTGGCGACCCCATCACCTTTTTAAGCCAACCCCATTTTTCAAACTCGAAAAAAATGGTTTCGACAGCAATTACAGTACTAATACACACCTGATTATGAAAGCGAATTGTGCTCAAAGTAACCTTGTACCTAAATTAAACCAATAATATCCGATTAGAAACTTAACTCATAACACTAACGAAATCTAACGGAATTCCAAATCAGATACGATGCCCTTTGTAACATCCCAAAATTGGGCCTAGTAGAATTGGACCTATTGGGCCCATTGTGCCTTGAGCGTAGAAGCGTTTTAAAAATTTTTGAGAATAAGAGAACGGCATTATTTCAAGTTGGACTTATTAGGAAGGTGATTTTGGAGAGTTACGAGGTTTCTAGGAAGTTCAGGGTTCAAGTTAAGTTATAGGAAGAATTTTGTGTTTAAGCAATTTAAGGAGAGATAGTAAGTGACCTCAATGTTTATGGAATTAAATGAGTAATGTGCTAGCATAAATGAGCATTTGGTAAAAGGGGATATGGCGCCACATGAAGTACTTGGAGGGAAGAGGCTCAAATCCCATTGTGTGCAAATTTTGACTATTATCTTTGCATTCTTTCCCTAAGTGTCGGCCAAGCATGTAAATAAGGCAAGGTGGACTTTTTATTTTTGGCAAGATGGATAAGGAAAATAGGAAAGGATAAAGGTGAGGAAAGAAATCAAGAGAAAGGGGAAAGTAAGGGGAACATGTGGCCTTTTTCAAGAGAAGTGTTATGGAAAGTGTGGTTGGCCAATTTTTGACCATTATGGTCATGAATGTGGACGGTTTTGGGTGTAGAGGGAGGTAGCCGAATTTTCTTTGGCAATTGGTAAAAGTTTTGGTGTTGTTTTGGCCAAAAACTCCTATTTGCAACTTTTGTGTCATTTTTCTTTTCACTCCGAATTTCCTTCTCCTTCTTGCCGAATCTTCAAGCTTTGAGTGTACATCTTTCTCCTTTGTTTGGACGAATCACTCACCTTTTTGTTCATCTCCCCTTAGATAGCTGAAACAATCTAGCACTCTTCTCTCCATCCATTCTTTTCTTTTAACCTTTTCATCAAAATTTTCTTTATTCTTAATTCGACATTACCTTGTGATCAAATCATCCTCTTTTCGTAGTGATTTAAGTGAGTGGCGCTACAAGGAAATTAACAATCGGTAAGTAGTAGTTCTCTCTTTGTCGATAACTTTGTTTCATCCGAGTTTTTCCTTAATAATCGAGTGTTCTTCTTTCTCTCTCGTTGGGTCCGAGTTACATTCTTTTCTGTGATATGGCCATCGTTTGATTTAGGGCTTTCAACAAGGTGAAGGAGCACAAGTAATTTGTATTAACCAAATCGTTATCGTCAACTTGTCAAGCAAGTGGGGTAAGAACGTTGTTATAAGATTTGTTTTGATCAAAGGTGGGATAATTGCTAACGACTCTTTCGCTCACCAAATATTATTAGGACGGGATTTCAGTAGCCAAAAGGGTAGGATCGATTTTTGGTGCACTGAGGGAGATCACATTCATGGTGTTGAAACAGTAGAAAACACAACTTGTAATCAAGGTGTGTAATCTTGTACCCTTCCGAATATATGTTCGAAATGGTGTGTAATCTCATACCTCTCTGGATGTTTGTATGAAATGTTCTATGATTCGGTCGAAATATTGAAGAAAGTCAGAAACCGGCATCCGAGACCACTCGGGAGTGCGTATGTTCATAGTAGTAACCATATTTTTGCAATAAAATAGTTTGGTCAGCAGCAGTGACGTTATTTTGGAAAAATCATGAAAAATAGGAAAAATACAAAAAATTGTTTGTAATAAATCTCTGAGTTATTAATTATCGTGTTTATATTGTAAATATTATGATTTACGATGCATGTTGCATTTACATAAGTTGCATGGGATTGGGATATTGATGATCGGGGAAGTGAAATTTGGTGGCTCTGCCACATATTCTGGTGACTATGTCACATTTTGTCTGGTGGCTAAGCCACGTATATTCTGTTATTCTGGTCGCTTGCCCACAATTCGAATTTGATATAAATGGCTAAATGCCTATGATTGGTGTGTTGGCGGGGTGGGTTGACAAAAGATCCCCACAGGTTTGATGGATTGTACGGGTGGTGTGTAGCGGATGGATTATTAGGTTGGTTTGGGATTGCATACATTCATACATTTGCTTCATTTTAAGATTTTTATGTAAAAAGGGCTTAGGCCCATGATATTGCTTTATGGGTTCGGGCCCAGTGGATGTGATAAGGGGATTTCACCCGAGTTCTTGTAACTCACTCCCCTTTTCTTAACCCTTCTAGGTAATGCTCGGTGATGTGGACTTGGGCCATGGATGACTCGGTGGAAGCCATACTTGAAATGGTGTTAATGAAATTTTAAATTTCTATTCCCGTTTATTTTATTATTTTTCTATTTTGGTTTAAGTTGTAATAAGGCCTGCAGAGTGTGTTTTATTATTTGCTTTATGGTTGATATACTTATTATTTTGCTTAAATTGATTAAAGCGAGAATTTTCTAAAAACTTAAATAAAGGTTTTCCAAAATCGGTTAACAAATGGATTTCATAATAAACTTTTATAAATATTTTAACACGGAAGTTTTCACTCGAACTTTCAAGCGATATTTTCAAAAGACACGGTTTTAAAGTTCACTACCTTGATTGTTGACTCATCAATCAATCTTTCAAAAATACTTGTATTTTATCTACGTTTCATAGCGATTTCAAAATGTACGCAACTCTATTTCTAAACATCACATTTTTATTTTGTTCATTTCAAATATGCTTTCGCTACTAAAAAGGTTTTTTTTTAAATATTATTACATTTTCAAGTAGTTAACAATTTCTTAAGTATTTTTTGGTTTTAACAAAGAGGCTGTATTTCTCAAGCAAGTTTTTAATAATGGCAAAGATGGTTTTTTTTACTTCCATGTGACACACCAGATTCGAGCCTAACTTCTAGGCTGGGTTTGGGGTGTTACATTTTATGTTATCAGAACCCGGTTGCAAAACTCGGTTGTGGTTTGGGTTCTAACACATTTTCAAAGCCGTTTAAAATTTTAAATTTTACATGTATGTTCTAAAGGAAGTATGGCACCACGGGTATCCGGCACCAAGTCAAGTAAGTATATGTTATCATTTTATGATTATGACTATTGTGGTATGACTGTAGAAATACTCTAGAACTCTTAGCTATAGGAGCTGAAACTATAGAGATTGAGATTTTAGGATACGTTGTGCGGAAACAACTTTACTTCCTATACTCCATAAAACATTGTTTAATAAACACTGAAATAGCATAATGATTCATAAAACTTGTAATCAAGATTATATCGACTTAGTGAACATGAGCGCTAGAAGACGTGGGCCGCGATGAGGCGTGGGCGTGCTAGAGGCCGAGTACTAGGACTAGATCTTGACATCGGGCGTGTTTAGAAAGGGAGGTGTTGGCATCGCCCGATGGTTGAGAGCGGGGTCTCATGACCGAAGCTGGGGTTGTCGGTGATTGAGAAAGTTAAGGAGGTATTGGAGGAGGTTAAAGGAATCGGTGAAGCACTTGAGTTGAGTGCGTGGTTGTAAGAAGAAATTAGATCGCGGTTCTTTTGGGTGTGATCTCGTTACGTAAAGCATGTCAAGGCACGACCAAACACCCGGCTTGTGATTTTTGCAGAGGCGTCATGCGGGAGAATCTTTGAAGGAGGTCGAGGAGCATGCTTGAGATGCGGGTCTAAGGAGCATAAGGCTCGGGATTGTTTCATCACCATTAAGTCGGTATGTTTTGGTTGGGCGTGATGATTGAATATAGAAAATTCTATGTATAAATGGTAGATAATTGTTTTATACGTGGTTAGATGATTGGTTGTATGAAAAAGGATTCAAGATTATGTTAAAAGTACATTGTGGTTATTAAGATCAGAGTGCGCAGCGGAAGCATAGTGGTGTGATTTGAGCGATGCGTTTAGTAGTAGGATGGAAATTTTGAGGACGAAATTTCTTTAAGGGGGTAGAATTGTAACATCCCAAAATTGGGCCTAGTAGAATTGGACCTATTGGGCCCATTTGGCCTTGAGCATAGAAGCGTTTTAAAAATTTTTGAGAATAAGAGAACGGCATTATTTCAAGTTGGACTTATTAGGAAGGTGATTTTGGAGAGTTACGAGGTTTCTAGGAAGTTTCGGGTTCAAGTTAAGTTATAGGAAGAATTTTGTGTTTAAGCACTTTAAGGAGAGATAGTAAGTGACCTCAATGTTTATGGAATTAAATGAGTAATGTGCTAGCATAAATGAGCATTTGGTAAAAGGGGATATGGCGCCACATGAAGTACTTGGAGGGAAGAGGTTCAAATCCCATTGTGTGCAAATTTTGACTATTATCTTTGCATTCTTTCCCTAAGTGTCGGCCAAGCATGTAAATAGGGCAAGGTGGACTTTTATTTTTGGCAAGATGGCTAAGGAAAATAGGAAAGGATGAAGGTGAGAAAGAAATCAAGAGAAAGGGGAAAGTAAGGGGAACATGTGGCCTTTTTCAAGGGAAGTGTTATGGAAAGTGTGGTTGGCCAATTTTTGACCATTATGGTCATGAATGTGGACGGTTTTGGAGTGTAGAGGAGGTAGCTGAATTTTCTTTGGCAATTGGTAAAAGTTTTGGTGTTGTTTTGGCCAAAAACTCCTATTTGCAACTTTTGTGTCATTTTCTTTTCTCTCCAAATTTCCTTCTCCTTCTTGCCGAATCTTCAAGCTTTGAGTGTACATCTTTCTCCTTTGTTTGGCCGAATCACTCACCTTTTTGTTCATCTCCTTAGATAGCTGAAACAATCTAGCACTCTTCTCTCCATCCATTCTTTTCTTTTGACCTTTTCATCAACATTTTCTCTATTCTTAATTCGACATTACCTTGTGATCAAATCATCCTCTTTTCATAGTGATTTAAGTGAGTGGCGCTACAAGGAAATTAACAATCGGTAAGTAAGTAGTTCTCTCTTTGTCGATAACTTTGTTTCATCCAAGTTTTTCCTTAATAATCGAGTGTTATTCTTTTCTCTCTCGTTGGGTGCAGAGTTACATTCTTTTACGTGATATGGCCATCGTTGGATTTAGGGCTTTCAACAAGGTGAAGGAGCACAAGTGATTTGTATTAACCAAATCGTTATCGTCGACTTGTCAAGCAAGTGGGGTAAGAACGTTGTTATAAGATTTGTTTTGATCAAAGGTGGGATAATTGCTAACGACTCTTTCGCTCACCAAATATTGTTAGGACGAGATTTCAGTAGCCAAAGGGTAGGATCGATTTTTGGTGCCTTGAGGAGATCACATTCGTGGTGTTGAAAGCGATGAAAACACAACTTGTAATCAAGGTGTGTAATCCTGTACCCTTCCGAATATATGTTAGAAATGGTGTGTAATCTCATACCTCTCTGGATGTTTGTATGAAATTTTCTATGATTCGGTCGAAATACTGAAGAAAGTCAGAAACCGGCATCCGAGACCACTCGGGAGTGCGTATGTTCATAGTAGTAACCATATTTTTGCAATAAAATAGTTTGGTCAGTAGCAGTGACATTATTTTGGAAAAATCACGAAAAATAGGAAAAATAGAATTAGAAAGCGCAAAAGATATCGAATTAAAGCTTACTGTGTCTATTTTTATATGAAAGAAACAGAGAAGGAAGAGAAAATTTATATTCTGGGATATCTTAATTTTAATGAGACTGGTTCTGATGGACTTTGTTGTTCCCTGTTCTGTTTTGGAAAAATTGGTTAAATTTGTACAAAGTGAATTATAAGTTATAAGTTATATGTATGGATTCCTTAGAGAACCTATTTTCAATAGAAACAAGTGGGAGCAGTATATGAAAACCGTACAGTGAGATATTTGAAATTAAGTTAAGAGAGGTCAAAATCGTTGGACAGTGAAACAAGGGAAAATTTAAGGAATAAAATATACTATTTGGTTAAGCCAAAAATTCTGGAAAATTTTTTGTAAGAAGATATATGAGTCTAGTTTCAAGGAAAATTTACGGATTTAAATTTCGAGTTTCCTAACCTTAGTTATAGTCAATTTAGTCAGTATGACGCAGATGGACAGTTTTAGTTTTTTTTATGCCCCAAATTAGTAGTTAAGTCTGGGTTGCGAAATTACCATAATACCCTTAGAGGGTAAATTACCGAAATACCCCTGGATTGCGAGATTACCAAATTACCCTTAGTGGGTAAGATTATCGAATTACGAAAATGCCCCTATGGGCTGAATTACGAAAATGCCCCTAAAGGGCCGAATTGTTATATTGCCTTAACGGGCCGAATTGTTATATTGCCTTAACGGGCCAATTAGATATATAGCCATAATGGGCTGATTTGTTATATTGCCTTAATGGGCCGATTTGTTATATTGCCTTAATGGGCCGATTTGTTATATTGCCTTAAAGGGCCGATTTATTATATTGCCTTAAAGGGCCGATTTGTTATATTGCCTTAATGGGCCGAATTGTTATATTGCCTTAATGGGCTGATTTGTTATATTGCCTTAATGGGCTGATTTGATATAATTCCCTAATGGGCCGATTTTGTAAAGTGTTAATGGGCCAAATTGTTTGTAATAAATCTCAGAGTTATTAATTATCGTGGTTATATTGTAAATATTATGATTTACGATGTATATTGCATTTACATAAGTTGCATGGGATTGGGATATTGATGATAGGGGAAGTGAAATTTGGTGGCTCTGCCACATATTCTTGTGACTCTGTCACATTTTGTCTGGTGGCTAAGCCACGTATATTCTGTTATTCTGGTGGCTTGTCCACAATTCGAATTTGATATAAATGGCTAAATGCCTATGATTGGTATGTTGGCGGGGTGGGTTGACAAAAGATCCCCACAGGTGTGATGGATGGTACAGGTGGTGTGTAGCGGATGGATTATTAGGTTGGTTTGGGACTGCATACATTCATACATTTGCTTCATTTTAAGATTTTTATGTAAAAAGGGCTTAGGCCCATGATATTGCTTTATGGGTTCAGGCCCAGTGGATGACGGTAAGGGGATTTCACACTGAGTTCTTGTAACTCACTCCCCCTTTTCTTAACCCTTCTAGGTAATGCTCAGTGATGTGGACTTGGGCCATGGATGACTCGGTGGAAGCCATACTTCAGAAATGGTGTTAATGAAATTTTAAATTTCTATTCCGTTTATTTTATTATTTTGCTATTTTGGTTTAAGTTGTAATAAGGCCTGCAGGTGTGTTTTATTATTTGCTTTATGGTTGATATACTTATTATTTTGCTTAAATTGATTAAAACGAGAATTTTTCTAAAAACTTAAATAAAGGTTTTTCCAAAATCGATTAACAAATGGATTTCATAATAAACTTTTATAAATATTTTAACACGGAAGTTTTCACTCGAACTTTCAAGCGATATTTTCAAAGACATGGTTTTAAAGTTCACTACCTTGATTGTTGACTCATCAATCAATCTTTCAAAAATACTTGTATTTTATCTACGTTTCATAGCGATTTCAAAATGTACGCAACTCTATTTCTAAACATCACATTTTATTTTATTCATTTCAAATATGCTTTCGATCTTGAAAAGGTTTTTAAAGATTATTACGTTTTCAAGTAGTTAACAATTGCTTAAGTGTTTTTTGGTTTTAACAAAGAGGCTATATTTCTCAAGCAAGTTTTTAATAATGGCAAAGATGGTCTTTTTTACTTCCATGTGACACACCAAATTTAGGCCTAACTTCTAGGCGGGTTTGGGAGTGTTACATTTATAATATCGAGCCGGTTGCAAAACTGGTGTGGTTTGGGTTCTAACACGTTTTCAAAGCCGTTTAAAATTTTAAATTTTACATGTATGTTCTAAAGGAAGTATGGCACCACGGGTATCAGGCACCAAGTCAAGTAAGTATATGTTATCATTTTATGATTATGACTATTGTGGTATATTTGTAGAAATACTCTAGAACTCTTAGCTATAGGAGAATTTGAAACTATAGAGATTGAGATTTTAGGATACGTTGTGCGAAACAACTTTACTTCCTATACTCCATAAAACATTGTTTAATAAAAGCTGAAATAGCATAATGATTCATAAAACTTGTAATCAAGATTATATCGACTTAGTGAACATGAGCGCTAGAAGGCGTGGGCCGCGATGAGCGTGGGCGTGCTAGAGGCCGAGTACTAGGACTAGATCTTCAACAGGCGTGTTTAGAAAGGGAGGTGTTGGCATCGCCGATGGTTGAGATGGGGTCTCATGGCCAGAAATTTTGGGGTTGTCGGTGATTGAGATAGTTAAGGAGGTATTGGAGGAGGTTAAAGGAATCGGTGAAGCACTTGAGTTGGAGTGCATGGTACATGTAAGAAGAAATTAGATCGCGGTTCTTTTGGGTCACAGTCTCGTTCTGTAAAGCATGTCAAGGCACGACCAAACTTTTTAGCTTGTGATTTTTGCAAGAGGCGTCATCCGGGAGAATGCTGAAGGAGGTCAGGAGCATGCTTGATATGCGAGTCTAAGGAGCATAAGGCTCGGGATTGTTTCATCACCATTAAGTCAGGTATGTTTTGGTTGGACGTGATGATTGAATATAGAAAATTCTATGTATAAATGGTAGATAAGCTGTTTATACGTGGTTAGATGATTGGTTGTGTGAAAAAGGATTCAAGATTATGTTAAAAGTATATTGTGGTTATTAAGATCAGAGTGCGCAGCGGAAGCATAGTGGTGTGATTTGAGCGATGCGTTTAGTAGTAGGATGGAAATTTTGAGGACGAAATTTCTTTAAGGGGGTAGAATTGTAACATCCCAAAATTGGGCCTAGTAGAATTGGACCTATTGGGCCCATTGGGCCTTGAGCGTAGAAGCGCTTTAAAAATTTTTGAGAATAAGAGAACGGCATTATTTCAAGTTGGACTTATTAGGAAGGTGATTTTGGAGAGTTACGAGGTTTCTAGGAAGTTCCGGGTTCAAGCTAAGTTATAGGAAGAATTTTGTGTTTAAGCACTTTAAGGAGAGATAGTAATTGACCTCAATGTTTATGGAATTAAATGAGTAATGTGCTAGCATAAATGAGCATTTGGTAAAAGGGGATATGGCGCCACATGAAGTACTTGGAGGGAAGAGGTTCAAATCCCATTGTGTGCAAATTTTGACTATTATCTTTGCATTCTTTCCCTAAGTGTCGGCCATGTAACACCCCAAACCCGGACCAAACACCATGACCGGATCTGGCATGTCACTTAGGGAGATTTTAAAAGATGTCGCAATTTCGAAAAATATTTTTCTTGAGTTTAACACTTTTTTCGAGAAAACTAAATGGTTGGATGATTTGTAAAAGATATACATTTTATATTTATGCCTTAGTGGATTAAAAACCGAAATTTGATACATGCCTTAACTTAATTAAAACGTAAAATGTAAATGTCTAATAATAATAAAAGCCCAAAACAAATGAAAATATGAAGCTAGTGGCCCGTGGCCTTATTACAATGAAATTCAAACCCACTAATTAAAAATATTAAAAATAAATAAGCTAGTAAAGTCTTTTGCCGAATCAAAATAATCCCTCGCATGGCCACCTTGCGCTCCTCTCCAACCCGGTCCGATGCATTAGGTGCTACGAAAGATGTTAAATAATAGGGTGAGTCACGAGACTCGGTGTGCAACCCTCGTGCACCATCAGTTGGGCCTTAGCCCCACAGAGCAGATAGCAGTATAATATATCGAGAAAATATGCAAAGCCCAACCCAATCCTAGGTTTCCATCCGCTACACACCACCCTTTCCTGCCAATCACACCATTGGGGATTTCTACAATCAACCCACACCGCTACACACCATCGATGGCAGTCATGCTGCAGATAGCTGCTCATCATCAGATCATGGCAATAGCCACTACAACAGATCATGGCATTAGCCACTACAATAGATCATGGCAAAAGCCACTACAACAGATCATGGAAAAAGCCACTACAACAGATCACTTCCCCTTTCATCAATCACCCAACCCCATGCAATCACAGAAACCGTCATACATGTTCATCATACCAAATCGACAGAAACATTCACTTTAGAATGACAGAGATCACTAACCTGGTGATTCGCCTTTACCTTCATCGGGTTTTCAACGACCATGCCGGTATTTCGGCATTTAGCAGAATATAACAGATTTATAAACATATACTAACAAGCAATCCAAATGGTGTGAGAATGTTACACACCTGATTAATACGTAAGACTACCCTCTATGTCGATACCCTCGCTAATCGGATCTACTGCCCTTTGTCTACAACTTTGCTCAAAAGCCGGAAGACCACGAAGATAAGGCCTCTCCTATATTCGGCCAAGGGTTAGTGTTTTACCCGAATTATACGTTTAAGTTAACAGATCTCCTTACCTTGAAATATCGAAAGTAAGATGATTCGAGTGCTACCGATTTAAAAACCTATGCGACTAGATCTTCTTCAAATCTCGGAATGCCGCCCATGAAAGAAAATACGAGATTAGTCAACCATCTAGCCATTCGGCTATGGTCTCCAAAACCCGGAAAAGATTAAAAGAATAACATAATCGACGCTTACTGTAACATCCTAAAAATATTAGAGTATCATCTTGTTATCTGTATTAGCTCGGATATGATTGTTATTGTGTGCTTAGTATATTTGTGTGAAGGCTTGGAAATATTAGCTAAGCTAGAATAATTTTTAGTGTGGAAAATTTAGTGAAGTGGATTAAGTGAGCTTGACACTTAAGTTAATTTAAGTGTT
This sequence comes from Gossypium sturtianum, assembly GCA_025698515.1. NCBI lineage: Eukaryota > Viridiplantae > Streptophyta > Magnoliopsida > Malvales > Malvaceae > Gossypium > Gossypium sturtianum. Next base: position 107,906,333 of record CM046949.1, read on the forward strand.
AAATTAAAGCACATGAGGAGTTAGTGGCATAGTGGATAAGGAGCTTGAAAGGTTGCTTGAGGGAAGTGGTTGAGTAGCATGGAAAGCATATTGAGGATTTTATTTTTGTACATCCTAGCATTAAGTGTCGGTCAACTATATATATGGATAAGATGGACAATTTTCTTTTTATGGCAAGAAGACTTAAGGTTATGGTAAGCATGAAATAAGGGATAGAATTGCTAGATTTTGGGGATAAAATTTCTTCAACTTTGGGAATGTAGAGGATTTCAGGCTTGGCTTAAGGAGATGTTTTGGAAACTATTCCAAGGCCTTTAGTGCATGTATTTGGACAGCATGTATGGCTAGGGGTGGCGAATATTGATAGGAGGTTTGGGGAAGGATAGTTGGCCAACTTTAGCATTTGTGCACCTTTTGGCATTTGTTGCTTTTCTCTCCAAAAACTCCTTCTTTGGCCGAATGTACCTAGGCATTTTTGTGCAAATTTGCTTTGGATTTTAGCTCTCATTTTTGTGTTGAACCAAATACCATTCTCTTTCTCTCATTTTCCTTTTGAAAGCTGAAACTACATTTGAACTTTGTGCATTTTGTGCACTTTTCTTCTTTAGTAAAATAGGTGTTGGCCGAATCTCTTAATCCCATTTCTCTCTTTTCTTTCTTTTGAATATTGTTCAAAATCACAACATTTCTTTACTTTCTTCTTGGCGAATCTCTTTCTTCCCCTTTCCCTTGATTTTCTTTCATTAGTTGCTAAAGCCGAATCATCCTTCTTCCCTTTTCATTTTTTCTTTTCTTCTTTGCCATACTAATTCTTCATCTCTTTTAGCCGAATATCAATTTTTTTCTTTCAAAATCATAGCGAAACTCTCATATCCTATTTGATTTGTCTTGGCGAATTTCTTCAAAGGTAGGACTTCATTTGGTTTTCTTCAAGCGGTTTTGGAAGATAGGTAAGTGTTATGGCCGTTTTCCTTAGTCTTTTATTGTTTCTATGTTGTTCCTCTTGTGGGCAAAGGCCAAATTTTGGACAATTCTTTTGCAAGGTTCTAATCATTCTTAGAAACCGATTTCTTTTAGGCTCCCGGGGCGTTTGAAGCAATCAATCTAAGCCTCGTTTCTTTGTCAAATCGTTTTGGGTAAGCTTTAGGTAAGACTTGGTATTTCAAGTGATAACTCATTGGGATTTAGTGGTATGGCCGAATGGCCTTTGTTTATAATTTAAATATTGGCGATTGTAGGACAAGGTGATCTAGTGCGGTAGATCAGGTCTTGATTTAGTACTTGCGGTAGTGTCGGTGTGTACCTTACACACTTTATAACTTCGGTTATGTATATGTATATATAATTTCAATTTACTAATCATATTATCAAAGTGGAAAGCGAAGAGATCTCGATATGATACTATGATGGTATGAATGAGGATTAGGGTAAGTCCGTTTCTATATGTTGTTAATACATGTGGATTGAAATCATGATCTCGATTTATGATATATTTGTTATGTGTTTCATAATAAAGTATGTTGACATGATTTGTACAAATATTGCATTGGTATGGGCAATATGAGAGGAGGAATATTGATATTCGTGTCTTGGACACAGAGGTTTAGCACCTCCAGTGATTTGGTATCACATTTGTGTCTTTGGGACACGGAGGTTTGGCACCTCATAGCGACTCGTCCACGTGGATTAACACCACCGTGGGTTGGCCCCATTTTTAAGATATGGGATTATCGCCCGGTGATTTGGTATCACACGTGGGTTGGATTCGTGACTTTGGGTCACGGTGGTTTAGCACCACATTATTGGATATCGTGACTTTGGGTCACGGTGGTTTAGCACCACCCGGTGGTTTGTAGTACCACGGGGGTAGAAAAGAGGCGTTATGGATGGCTAGGTTTGGGGTGCATTATATATATTGCTTGGTTATAATTGTGTAAGTATGTTGCATCAACCGGGGGAAGGATTATGCACTGAGTCTTGGTGACTCACCTTCTCCCTTTTTCAGGTAATTCGTAAATTCGCGGATGAGGAGCCGGATGAACTCGAGAAGGCCATGCAATGAAATTTGGTTTTACATGAACTTCCGTTTAGGTACTTTATTTTAATTTGGTTTTCATTTTTATGGGTTTGTAATAAGGCCTCTTTAATTATGTTATTTATTTTATGGATTATTTATATGCTTTGGATTTGATTTTAACATGGCTTATAAAATACATGGTTGATATAATAATTTGAGCACAAAGTTTTCTAAACTACAAAATGCAATGGTTTTCAAAACGTTACCATCGGTTAATATAAATCATTTGATAAATTTTTAACAATTTAAGTGTTTTAGATAACTCATACTATTTTTCCAAAACTTAAGTTTCCAAGTTTCAATTAGAAACGGTTTTCAAAATAATCACTTGGGTTTCTTTTAAAATTATAAAAGGTTTTCTAATCTATGGATCTGCAACTAAGTATTAAAGACTTATTTACGGAATTTCAAAGTAAATTATTAGTTTTAAAATTATTATACACCTGATTTCTACAAACTTAGAACAAACAAAGAATTTTTCACTAAAATTTAATTGTTAACTCAATTTTCTTCAAAACATTTTCCTTCGTGGCATGCCAGATTCGGTTGTGTCGTATTGACTGGGTTTGGGGTGTTACAAATTGGTATCAGAGCCAAGTTCAAAAGCTCGGCTGTGGGCCCGAGGCCCAAAATGTTTTAAAGTATGGTTTTAAAATGTTTTTGTTGAAAATTGTATGGTTGGAAAGGCATGGCCCCGAGTCTCCGACATCAATCCGCCCTGGTAAGTACATCAAAATATTGATTTTGATGATATGATATGATGATGTTTGCATGACTGTATAGTAGTAGGAACTACTCTAGAGACCCAAAACTATAGGTTTGGTGTACTCGCGAAACAACCTCTTATTAAAACTTTTCATAAAGCGTGCTTTAAAGAAAGTGGAATATTGACTAATGCATAAAACTTTTAAATCGGATAAGTCGAGACTTTAGACATGAGTACTCGTGGTCGAGGTCGTATTACTCGTGGGCGTGGTCGGGGTAGGATGGCGTGTGTGCGAGCCGGTGAGGTGCAGTCAGGATCAGAGAATGAGGTACCACCACCCCACCACGGCGGTTGGAGTTGAGCATCGAGGATCAAGCGGGGATGGCGCGATGTCTCGGCGATCTGCGAGTTCTTGAGAGGGTAGTGGAATAGGTGGAGGCGGGAATTGAAATATGTATCTGGCGACTTGAGCCAATGGGGTGAGGTATTTCGAGTGTTTCAGGTGTGGCTCGATCTGGCTGAGTATTGGTTAGAGGCGGCGGAGCGAATCATGGATGACTTGGATCGAGTCTTGAGGAAAAATTTGAAAGGGATAGTGTCGCTTCTTTCGGGATGAGTCATATCGGTGGTGGCTCACGGTGCGAGAATAGTCTTTGCTTGTGGAGGATCTCACTTGGGATTATTTTAAAGCGTATCGGAAGAAATGTGTTGGGTCTAGTTACATTGATGCGCATCGTAAGGCATTTCGAGTTTGGTTCGGGAGTAAGTCCGTATCGAATATGGCGAAATTTTTAAGATTGAGCCGGTATCTTTGGAGAGTATCGTGGCCGAACCACGAGCGATGTGTCCGGTTCGAAGATGGATTGAGGGCGAGGTGAGATTCTTGATTGCTCCACATCGGGAGCGAGAGTTTCTGCGCTAGTTGAAAAGACTAAGATATTTGAAGGGATAAAGGAATCGGTAAGGCGGAGGCACAACAAGAATAAACATAAGAGAGGTTTTAGATCATTGGGTCGGTAGATAATTCTCGAGAAGAGGGTTAGGTAGAGTGGGCGAATCAATCAGGAGGCACATTATTTGCTAATCGGGGACGGCCGCAGTGTGGCCGATGTGGGAAATCTCATTGGGCGAATGTTGGACGGAGGAAAGGATGTTTTGAGTGTGGCTCATTTGGATCATCGTGTGAGGATTGTCCACGTAAGCTAGCGAGAATCGATCGAGGTCAAGGTCGTGCTCGGTTCGAAATGAGGACCGTCACCACGAGAGGTCGTGGTAATGGTAGAGGAGGTAATGGTTGCAGTGAGGTGCGGAGCTTCGGGTAGAGTGCGAAGCGACAACGAGGTAAAACTGACCTAGTTTGGTGTTTGCATTAAGGCGTCGAGAAGAGGCGGCCTTGCCGGGACGTTATAACCGTGCGTTCTTAATCTTTGGTGTACCATATACGGCTTTGATAGATGTGGGTTCGACACATTCGTATGTTGCTAGTAGCATAGTAGAGACTATGAATCTAGACTGCGAGACTACTTCTAGGAAGATGACAGTGCTTAGCCCTCTAGGTCACTCTGTAGAAGTAAATAAGGTTTGTATAGGGATGTACCCTAGAACTCCAAGGGGTAGTGTTTGTAGCTGATTTGATGGAGCGCCATTTGGGAGTTTGATCGATTCTTGGGATGGACTGGTTGGTCAAGTATCAAGCAAGTTTGGATTGCATTTGCTAAGCGCATGGTTTTGAAGACATTGTGAGGGCAAAGAGGTGGTTATGATAGGTAATAGAAGAGATTATCTATCCAACGTGGTATCTGCGTTGAAAGGCGTGAAGTTAGTCGGGAAGGCTGTGTGAGGCATTTGTGGTTCATGTGTGTGCGTTGGAGGCTAAGGAGTCTCTTTTGTGGGGAATGTCCGAGCAGTAAAGGAATATGTTGGCGTATTTCCGGAAGAACTTCCAGGGATTGCCTCGGATCGTGAAGTTGAATTTGGTATAGATCATTACCCAGCTGCGCTTTGTGTCTATTGCTCCGTATAGGATGGCGCCGAAGGAATTAGTGGAATTAAAGGCTCAGATTCGGGAATTGTTGGATCGAGGTTTTATCCAGACCAAGTGTTTCGCCTTAGGGGAGCGCGGTACTTTTGTCAAGAAGAAGGATGGTTCGATGCGGATGTATATAGACTATCGCGATTGAATAAGGTGACGATCAAAAACAAGTATCCTTTCCGAGGATAGATGATTTGTTTGATCGGCTTAAAGGGCGACAATTTTCTCCATGATTGATTTAAGATGCGGATATCATCGGTGAAGGTGAAAGAGGTGATATCCATAAGACGGCATTTCGCTTTTCGGTATGGGCACTCACAATTTACGGTAATCTTGTTTGGGTTGACTAACGCGCGGCGGCATTCATGGACATGATGAATCGGGTTTTCAGCAGATTTTGGATCGGATTTGTTATGGTATTTATAGACGATATTTTGGTATACTCAAAGTCGGAGGAGGAGCATGATGCGCATTTGCGAGTAGTGTTGCGGTCCCGAGGAAAGCGGTATCACGTCAAATTTAGTAAGTGCGAGTTACGGCTTAGGGAGGTGACTTTCTTGGGTCACATAGTATCGGTGAGGATTAGAGTGGATCCTCGGAAGATTGAGCGATGTTGGATTGGAAGCCGCCTAAGTCGGTGGGTGAGATTGAGTTTTCTAGGTGCAGCGGGTATTACAGAAGATTTGTAGAGGATTTTCTTTGATAGCAGCACCTATGACTAAGTTATTGAGAAAGGAGTTCCATTTGTGTGGACCGAGAAAGCGCAAGGAAGTTTCGACAAGTTGAAGAAGATTCTAGCTGAAGCTCGGTTTTGATTCAACTTTGAGGCAAGCAAGGAATTCCACGGTTTATTGTGATGCATCACATCTTTGGTTTAGGATGTGTCTTTGTGCGAGGAAGGGAAGGTAGTGGCTTTTGCATCTCGTGATTGAGACCACATGAAGTTAACTATCCAGCGCATGACTTGGAATTAGCTCTTTGTGGTTTTTGCTTTGAAGATTTGGAGACAATATTTGTATGGAGAGAAGTCGATAGTCTACCACAGATCACAAGAGTCTTAAGTATCTTTTGACTCGGAAGGATTTGAACTTGAGGCAAGCGTAGATGGATTGAGTTGTTAAAGGACTCACGATTATTCGATTGAGTATCATCGAGCAAGGCTAATGTGGTGGCGAGACAGCGTTGAGCCGTAAGGTTGTATTGACTTAAGATCGATGTTTGCTCGTCTTAGCTTATATGGCGATGGGAGTCTTTTGGTGAATTGCAAGTCAAGCCGACTTGGTTAGAGCAAATCAAGGAGAAGCGGTTAGAGGATGATGGTTTAAATGATCGGAGGTTGCGGGTTGAGCGGAGGTTTAGAGGATTATAGTTTGTCGGTGATGGAGTATTATGTTTTAAAGGAGAGCTTGTATGCCAAAGGATGTTGAGTTGAGACAAAGGATTCTTGGGGCGCATAACAGCCCATACGCTATGCATTCGGAGGTAGCAAGATGTATCGGGATTTAAGAAGCGATTTTGGTGGCAGTGCAGGCGGGAAATGGCGAGTTTGTGGGTAAATGTCGGCGTGCGGCAGTCAAGGCGGAACATCGATTGCCGTGCAGGTTACTTCACCGGTGAAGATTCCATGATGGAAGTGGGAAAGGATCACTATGGACTTTGTCGGTGGATTACCCCTTACGCCAAGTAAGAAGGACTCGATTTGGGTGATTATGGATCGTCTGACTAAGTCAGCTCATTTTACTCCGGTAAGGGTGGATTATTCGCTTCAGAAGTTAGCTAAGTTGTATGTGGCAGAAATAGTGAGGTTGCATGGTGTGCCAGTGTCGATCATCTCGGATAGAGATCCTAGATTTACGTCGAGGTTTTGGATAGCGTTACATCAAGCTTTGGGTACACGGTTGGATTTCAGTACGGCATTTCATCCACCATGATCGGGCGATCGGAAAGAGTTATTTAGATTTTGGAGGATATGTTGAGAGGATGTGTTTTGGACTTCAGAGGCAGCTGGGAAGAGTTTTTGCCATTAGCTGAATTCGCATATAACAATAGTTATCAAGCAAGCATTAAGATGGCACCATATGAGGCGTTGTATGGTAGGAGGTGTCGCACACCTACATGCCAGGCAGAGTTGGGTGGCGTCGGATGTTAGGACCGAGTTGGATTCTGAGGCGAGGATAAGGTTAAGATGATTGAGGCTTGTTTGAAGGAAGCCGGATAGGCGAAGTCATATGCCGATCTCAAGCGGAGGATATAGAGTTTGCAAGTGGGTGACAAAGTTTTAGAAGGTCTCGCCATGGAAGAAAGTGTTAAGATTTGGGAAAAAGGCAAGTTAAGTCCAAGGTTTATTGGACCGTATAAGGTGTTGAGACAAGTGGGACCGGTAGCCTATCAGCTCGAGTTGCCATCAGAGGTGAGTCGATTCATGATGTGTTCCATGTCTCCATGCTTAGACGCTTATCGTTACGATCCATCGCATGTCGTGGCGATGAGGAAATAGAGGTGAGTCAGTTGGCGATAGAAGAAGAACCGGTCTGATTCTAGATCGAGATGTGAAAGTTTTGCGTAGGAAGTCCGTTCCTTTAGTGAAGGTTTTATGGCGGAATCATGGCGTGGAAGAAGCTACGTGGGAACCAGAGGATGCGATGAGGCAGCAGTACCCTCAACTCTTTTGAGCGGGAGGTAATTTCGAGGGCAGAAATTTTCTTAAAGGGGTAGAATTGTAACATCCTAAAAATATTAGAGATTCATCTTGTTATCTGTATTAGCTCGGATATGATTGTTATTGTGTGCTTAGTATATTTGTGTGAAGGCTTGGAAATATTAGCTAAGCTAGAATAATTTTTAGTGTGGAAAATTTAGTGAAGTGGATTAAGTGAGCTTGACACTTAAGTTAATTTAAGTGTTGAATTAAAGCACATGAGGAGTTAGTGGCATAGTGGATAAGGAGCTTGAAAGGTTGCTTGAGGAAGTGGTTCGAGGAGTAGCATGGAAAGCATATTGAGGATTTTATTTTTTGTACATCCTAGCATTAAGTGTCGGTCAACTATATATATGGATAAGATGGACAATTTTCTTTTTATGGCAAGAAGACTTAAGGCTATGGTAAGCATGAAATAAGGGATAGAATTGCTAGATTTTGGGGATAAAATTTCTTCAACTTTGGGAATGTAGAGGATTTCAAGGCTTGGCTTAAGGGAGATGTTTTGGAAACTATTCCAAGGCCTTTAGTGCATGTATGTGGACGGCATGTATGGCTAGGGGGGTGGCGAATATTGATAGGAGGTTTGGGGAAGGATAGTTGGCCAACTTTAGCATTTGTGCACCTTTTGGCATTTGTTGCTTTTCTCTCAAAAACTCCTTCTTTGGCGAATGTACCTAGGCATTTTTGTGCAAATTTGCTTTGGATTTTAGCTCTCATTTTGTGTTGAACCAAATACCATTCTCTTTCTCTCATTTTCCTTTTGAAACCGAAACTACATTTGAACTTTGTGCATTTTTGTGCACTTTTCTTCTTTAGTAAAATAGGTGTTGGCCGAATCTCTTAATCCCATTTTCTCTCTTTTCTTTCTTTTGAATATTGTTCAAAATCACAACATTTCTTTTACTTTCTTCTTGGCGAATCTCTTTCTTCCCCTTTCCCTTGATTTTTCTTTCATTAGTTGCTAAAGCCGAATCATCCTTCTTCCCTTTTCATTTTTTCTTTTCTTCTTTGCCATACTAATTCTTCATCTCTTTTGAGCGAATATCAATTGTTTTCTTTCAAAATCATAGCAGAAACTCTCATATCCTATTTGATTTGTCTTGGCCGAATTTCTTCAAGGGTAGGACTTCATTTGGTTTTCTTCAAGCGGTTTTGGAAGATAGGTAAGTGTTATGGCCGTTTTTCCTTAGTCTTTTTATTGTTTCTATGTTGTTCCTCTTGTGGACAAAGGCCGAATTTTGGACAATTGTTGCAAGGTTCTAATCATTCTTAGAAGCTGATTTCTTTTAGGCTCCTCGGGGACGTTTGAAGCAATCAATCTAAGCCTCGTTTCTTTGTCAAATCGTTTTGGGTAAGCTTTAGGTAAGACTTGGTATTTCAAGTGATAACTCATTGGGATTTAGTGGTATGGCCGAATGGCCTTTGTTTATAATTTAAATATTGGCGATTGTAGGACAAGGTGATCTAGTCTTGAGTAGATCAGGTCTTGATTTGAGTACTTGCGGTAGTGTCAGTGTGTACCTTACACACTTTATAACTCGGTTATGTATATGTATATATAATTTCAATTTACTAATCATATTATCAAAGTTGAAAACGAAGAGATCTTGATATGATACTATGATGGTATGAATGAGGATTCGGGTAAGTCCGTTTCTATATGTTGTTAATACATGTGGATTGAAATCATGATCTACAATTTATGATATATTTGTTATGTGTTTCATAATAAAGTATGTTGACATGATTTGTACAAATATTGCATTGGTATGGGCAATATGAGAGGAGGGGGAAGATTGATATTCGTGTCTTCGGACACCAGAGGTTTGGCACCTCCAGTGATTTGGTATCACATTTGTGTCTTTGGGACACCAGAGGTTTGGCACCTCATAGCGACTCGTCCCTGTGGATTAACACCACCGTGGGTTGGCCCCACTTTTAAGATATGGGATTGTCGCCAGTGATTTGGTATCACACGTGGGTTAGCCCCACAACTTTATTATTCGTGACTTTGGGTCACCAGTGGTTTGGCACCACCAGTGGTTTGGTACCACACGGGGTAGAAAAGGGCGTTATGGATGGCTAGGTTTGGGGTGCATTATATATATTGCTTGGTTATAATTGTGTAAGTATGTTGCATCAACCAGGGGAAGGATTATGCACTGAGTCTTGGTGACTCACCTTCTCCCTTACTTTTTCAGGTAATTCGTAAATTCGCGGATGAGGAGCCGGATGAACTCGAGGAGGCCATGCAATGAAATTTGGTTTTACATGAACTTCCGTTTGGGTACTTTATTTTAATTTGGTTTTCATTTTTATGGGTTTGTAATAAGGCCTCTTTAATTATGTTATTTATTTTATGGATTATTTATATGCTTTGGATTTGATTTTAACATGGCTTATAAAATACATGGTTGATATAAAAATTTGAGCACAAAGTTTTCTAAACTACAAAATGCAATGGTTTTCAAAATGTTACCATCGGTTACTATAAATCATTTGATAAATTTTTAACAATTTAAGTGTTTTAGATAACTCATACTATTTTTCCAAAACTTAAGTTTCCAAGTTTCAATTAGAAAGCGGTTTTCAAAATAATCGCTTAGGTTTCTTTTAAAATTATAAAAGGTTTTCTAATCTATGGATACGCAACTAAGTATTAAAGACTTATTTACGAATTTCAAAGTAAATTATTAGTTTTAAACTTATTATACACTGATTTCTACAAACTTAGAACAAACAAAGAATTTTCACTAAAATTTAATCGTTAACTCAATTTTCTTCAAAACGTTTTCCTTCGTGGCATGCAGATTCGGTTGTGTCGTATTGACCGGGTTTGGGGTGTTACACTTACCACTTCAGAAGATTTTGGATACCCCCTTGCAGGAAGATTCGGCAATCACAGAAGAAGATCGAAGCGTAGAAGATTAGAGATCTAGGAATTTCGGCTTTTAAGAAAATCCCGAAAAGATGAACAAAAGGCTGATGCATTTTCGGCTTTTAGAAGAATGAGTGAGGAGTTTCGGTTTGCTGAGGAAAAGAAAACAAAAAGAGCCTTGGAGATTTCGGCTAGGAAGTAATTTCGACAGAAGAAGAAAAAGAATAGAAAAGTTTTAGCAATAGAGAAAACTGAGAGAGAGAGAGCTTCAGAGAAAAGAAGAAGAAAGGGAAAAACTGACAGAATTCGGCTTTGACTAACTCTATCTAGCCGTCCCCCCCTTTACACACACAGTCCCATATTCGGCCACCTCTATCCTCCTAGATAGCTCCTCATCCTTTCCCTTATCCTTATCAGAACACCTATCAAAAGATACTTAATTAGCTCCAACTCCTCCCTCCTTTATCAGCACAATATCCACATATTTTAAACATTAAAAATCCCTAGATTTTAGCCTTGTTGCCGTCCCCCTAGCTCCTCTTTAAGTCTTAGAATTTGGCCCAAAAACTTGGGCTCCAAGCGACCAAAATTTGGGCCTTCTCCATCCACTAGTGGCGTCCCCCTTTTTCTCCTCTATGGCGCCACCCTACTTTGGGACCACAAGCCCAAGTTGACATTTTAAACAACCAAAACCTTATTTTAAGCCCTAGAGTATCTAAACAGAACATTTAATCAAGGCCTCAGCCTAAACCTGAACCCAATTTGCACCTCAAATTCTCAAATTAACATATTCAGCATACATCACATAAAATGCATAGACCCAATAATTCGGGGTGTTACAGGCCAAACATGTAAATAAGGCAAGGTGGACTTTTTATTTTTGGCAAGATGGCTAAGGAAAATAGGAAAGGATGAAGGTGAGGAAAGAAATCAAGAGAAAGGGGAAAGTAAGGGGAACATGTGGCCTTTTTCAAAGGAAGTGTTATGGAAAGTGTGGTTGGCCAATTTTTGACCATTATGGTCATGAATGTGTGGACAGTTTTGGGTGTAGAGGAGGTGGCGAATTTTCTTTGGCAATTGGTAAAAGTTTTGGTGTTGTTTTGGCCAAAAACTCCTATTTGCAACTTTTGTGTCATTTTCTTTTCTCTCCAAATTTCCTTCTCCTTCTTGCCGAATCTTCAAGCTTTGAGTGTACATCTTTCTCCTTTGTTTGGCCGAATCACTCACCTTTTTGTTCATTTCCCTTAGATAGCTAAAACAATCTAGCACTCTTCTCTCCATCCATTCTTTTCTTTTGACCTTTTCATCAACATTTTCTCTATTCTTAATTCGACATTACCTAGTGATCAAATCATCCTCTTTTAAGTAGTGATTTAAGTGAGTGGCGCTACAAGGAAATTAACAATCGGTAAGTAGTAGTTCTCTCTTTGTCAATAACTTTGTTTCATCGAGAGTTTTCCTTAATAATCGAGTGTTCTTCTTTCTCTCTCGTTGGGTCTGAGTTACATTCTTTTCTGTGATATGGCCATCGTTTGATTTAGGGCTTTCAACAAGGTGAAGGAGTACAAGTGATTTGTATTAACCAAATCGTTATCGTCGACTTGTCAAGCAAGTGGGGTAAGAACGTTGTTATAAGATTTGTTTTGATCAAAGGTGGGATAATTGCTAACGACTCTTTCGCTCACCAAATATTGTTAGGACGGGATTTCAGTAGCCAAAGGGTAGGATCGCTTTTTGGTGCACTGAGGGAGATCACATTCGTGGTGTTGAAACGGTAGAAAGCACAACTTGTAATTAAGGTGTGTAATCCTGTACCCTTCCAAATATATGTTAGAAATGGTGTGTAATCTCATACCTCTCTGGATGTTTGTATGAAATGTTCTATGATTCGGTCGAAATACCAAAGAAAGTCGGAAACCGGCATCCGAGACCACTCGAGAGTGCGTATGTTCATAGTAGTAACCATATTTTTGCAATAAAACAGTTTGGTCAGCAGCAGTGACGTGATTTTGGAAAAATCACGAAAAATAGGATAAAGGGAATTAGAAAGCAAAAAAGATATCAAATTAAAGCTTACTGTGTCTATTTTTATATGAAAGAAACAGAGAAGGAAGAGGAAGTTTATATTTTGGGATATCTTAATTTTAGTGAGACTGGTTCTGATGGACTTCGTTGTTCCCTGTTCTATTTTGGAAAAATTGGATAAAATTGTACAAAGTGAATTATGAGTTATAAGTTATTTTTATGGATTCCTTAGAGAACCTATTTTCAATAGAAACAAGTGGGAGCAGTATATGAAAACCGTACAGTGAGATATTTGAAATTAAGGTAAGAGAGGTCAGAATCGTTGGACAGTGAAACAAGGGAAATTTTAAGGAATAAACTGTACTAATTGGTTAAGACAAAAATTCTGGGAAATTTTTAGTACGAAGATATATTAGTCTAGTTTCAAGGAAAATTTACGGATATAAATTATGAGTTTCCTAACCCGAGTTATAGTTAATTTACTCAGTACGACGCAGATGGACAGTTTCAGTTTTTTTTATGCCCAAAATTAGTAGTTAAGTCTCGGTTGCGAAATTACCATAATACCCTTAGAGGGTAAATTACCGAAATACCCCTTGATTACGAGATTACCAAATTACCCTTAGTGGGTAAGATTATCGAATTACGAAAATGCCCCTATGGGCCGAATTACGGAAATGCCCCTAAAGGGCCGAATTATTATATTGCCTTAACGGGCTGAATTGTTATATTACCTTAACGGGCCGATTTGATATATAGCCATAATGGGCCGATTTTTTATATTGCCTTAATGGGCCGATTTGTTATATTGCCTTAATGGGCCGATTTGTTATATTGCCTTAAAGGGCCGAATTGTTATATTGCCTTAATGGGCCGAATTGTTATATTGCCTTAATGGGCTGATTTGTTATATTGCCTTAACGGGCTGATTTGATATAATGCCCTAATGGGCCGATTTTGTAAAGTGTTAAAGGGCCAAATTGTTTGTAATAAATCTCTGAGTTATTAATTATCGTGGTTATATTGTAAATATTATGATTTACGATGTATGTTGCATTTACATAAGTTGCATGGAATTGGGATATTGATGATCGGGAAGTGAAATTTGGTGGCTCTACCACATATTATTCGTGGTGTGTCACATTTTGTCCAGTGGCTAAGCCACGTATATTCTGTTATTCTAGTGGCTTGTCCACAATTCGAATTTGATATAAATGGCTAAATGCTTATGATTGGTGTGTTGGCGGGGTGGGTTGACAAAAGATCCCCACAGGTGTGATGGATGGTACGGGTGGTGTGTAGCGGATGGGTTATTAGGTTGGTTTGGGATTGCATACATTCATACATTTGCTTCATTTTAAGATTTTTATGTAAAAAGGGCTTAGGCCCATGATATTGTTTTATGGGTTCAGGCCCAGTGGATGACGGTAAGGGGATTTCACACTAAGTTCTTGTAACTCACTCCCCCTTTTCTTAACCCTTGTAGGTAATGCTCAGTGATGTGGACTTGGGCCATGGATGACTCGGTGGAAGCCATACTTCAGAAATGGTGTTAATGAAATTTTAAATTTCTATTCCCGTTTATTTTATTATTTTTCTATTTTGGTTTAAGTTATAATAAGGCCTCTGGAGTGTGTTTTATTATTTGCTTTATGGTTGATATAATTATTATTTTGCTTAAATTGATTAAAACGAGAATTTTTCTAAAAACTTAAATAAAGGTTTTTCCAAAATCGATTAACAAATGGATTTCATAATAAACTTTTATAAATATTTTAACACGGAAGTTTTCACTCGAACTTTCAAACGATATTTTCAAAAGACACGGTTTTAAAGTTCACTACCTTGATTGTTGACTCATCAATCAATCTTTCAAAAAATACTTGTATTTTATCTACGTTTCATAGCGATTTCAAAATGCTACGCAACTCTATTTCTAAACATCACATTTTTGTTTTGTTCATTTCAAATATGCTTTCGCTACTAAAAAGATTTTTTTTTAAAGATTATTACGTTTTCAAGTAGTTAACAATTGCTTAAGTGTTTTTGGTTTTAACAAAGAGGCTGTATTTCTCAAGCAAGCTTTTAATAATGGCAAAGATGGTTTTTTTTTTACTTCCATGTGACACACCAGATTCGGGCCTAACTTCTAGGCCGGGTTTGGGGTGTTACATTTTATGGTATCAAAGCCCGATTGCAAAACTCGGCTGTGGTTTGGGTTCAAACACGTTTTCAAAGCCGTTTAAAATTTTAAATTTTACATGTATGTTCTAAAGGAAGTATGGCACCACGGGTATCGGGCACCAAGTCAAGTAAGTATATGTTATCATTTTATGATTATGATTATTGTGGTATGACTGTAAAAATACTCTAGAACTCTTAGCTATAGGAGCTGAAATTATAGAGATTGAGATTTTAGGATACGTTGTGCGAAAACAACTTTACTTCCTATACTCCATAAAACATTGTTTAATAAACACTGAAATAGCATAATGATTCATAAAACTTGTAATTAAGATTATATCGACTTAGTGAACATGGCGCTAGAAGAGCGTGGGACGCAGTAGGCGTGGGGCGTGCTAGAGGCCGAGTACTAGGACTAGATCTTGACATCGGGGTGTGTTTAGGAAGGAGGTGTTGGCATCGCCGATGGTTGAGACAGGTCTCATGACCGAGGTGGGGTTGTCGAGGTGATTCGAGATAGTTAAGGAGGTATTGGAGGAGGTTAAAGGAATCGGTGAAGCGCCGTGTTGGGTGCGTGGAGGTTTGTAAGAAGAAATTAGATCGTGGTTCTTTTGGGTGTGATCTCGTTACGTAAAGCATGTCAAGGCACGACCAAACTTTTCGGCTTGTGATTTTTGCAAGAGGCGTCATTCGGGAGAATCTTTGAAGGAGGTCGAGGAGCATGCTTGAGATGCGGGTCTAAGGAGCATAAGACTCGGGATTGTTTCATCACCATCAAGTCAGGTATGTTTTGGTTGGACGTGATGATTTAATATAGAAAATTCTATGTATAAATGGTAGATAACTTTTTGCTTCTGTGGTTAGATGATTGGTTGTGTGAAATAGGATTCAAGATAATGTTAAAAGTACACTGTGGTTATTAAGATCAGAGTGCGCAGCGGAAGGATAGTGGTGTGATTTGAGCGATGCGTTTAGTAGTAGGATGGAAATTTCGAGGATGAAATTTCTTTAAGGGGGTAGAATTGTAACATCCCAAAATTGGGCCTAGTAGAATTAGACCTATTGGGCCCATTGGGCCTTGAGCGTAGAAGCGGTTTAAAAATTTTTGAGAATAAGAGAACGGCATTATTTCAAGTTGGACTTATTAGGAAGGTGATTTTGGAGAGTTACGAGGTTTCTAGGAAGTTCCGAGTTTAAGTTAAGTTATAGGAAGAATTTTGTGTTTAAGCACTTTAAGGAGAGATAGTAAGTGACCTCAATGTTTATGGAATTAAATGAGTAATGTGCTAGCATAAATGAGCATTTGGTAAAGGGGAATATAGCGCCACATGAAGTACTTGGAGGGAAGAGGTTCAAATCCCATAGTGTGCAAAATTTGACTATTATCTTTGCATTCTTTCCCTAAGTGCCGGCCAAGCATGTAAATAAGGCAAGGTGGACTTTTTATTTTTGGAAAGATGGCTAAGGAAAATAGGAAAGGATGAAGGTGAGGAAAGAAATCAAGAGAAAGGGGAAAGTAAGGGGAACATGTGGCCTTTTTAAAGGGAAGTGTTATGGAAAGTGTGGTTGGCCAAATTTTGACCATTATGGTCATGAATGTGGACGGTTTTGGGTGTAGAGGGAGGTAGCCGAATTTTCTTTGGCAATTGGTAAAAGTTTTGGTATTGTTTTGGCCAAAAACTCCTATTTGCAACTTTTGTGTCATTTTTCTTTTCTCTCCAAATTTCCTTCTCCTTCTTGCCGAATCTTCAAGCTTTGAGTGTACATCTTTCTCCTTTGTTTGGCCGAATCACTCACCTTTTGTTCATCTCCTTAGATAGTTGAAACAATCTAGAACTCTTCTCTCCATCCATTCTTTTCTTTTGACCTTTTCATCAGCATTTTCTCTATTCTTAATTCGACATTACCTTGTGATCAAATCATCCTCTTTTTGTAGTGATTTAAGTCAGTGGCGCTACAAGGAAATTAACAATCGGTAAGTAGTAGTTCTCTCTTTGTCAATAACTTTGTTTCATCCGAGTTTTTCCTTAATAATCGAGTGTTCTTCTTTCTCTCTCGTTGGGTCTGAGTTACATTCTTTTCTGTGATATGGCCATCGTTGTATTTAGGGCTTTCAACAAGGTGAAGGAGCACAAGTGATTTGTATTAACCAAATCATTATCGTCGACTTGTCAAGCAAGTGGGGTAAGAACGTTGTTATAAGATTTGTTTTGATCAAAGGTGGGATAATTGCTAACGAATCTTTTGCCCACCAAATATTGTTAGGACGGGATTTCAGTAGCCAAAGGGTAGGATCGATTTTTGGTGCACTGAGGGAGATCACATTCGTGGTGTTGAAACGGTAGAAAGCACAACTTGTAATCAATGTGTGTAATCCTGTACCCTTCCGAATATATGTTTGAAATGGTGTGTAATCTCATACCTCTCTGGATGTTTGTATGAAATGTTCTATGATTCGGTCGAAATACCGAAGAAAGTCGGAAACCGGCATCCGAGACCACTCGGGAGTGCGTATGTTCATAGTAGTAACCATATTTTTGCAATAAAACAGTTTAGTCAGCAGCAGTGACGTGATTTTGGAAAAATCACGAAAAATAGGATAAAGGGAATTAGAAAGCGAAAAAGATATCAAATTAAATCTTACTCTGTGTATTTTTATATGAAAGAAACAGAGAAGGAATAGGAAGTTTATATTCTGGGATATCTTAATTTTAGTGAGACTGGTTCTGATGGACTTCGTTGTTCCCTGTTCTGTCTTGGAAAAATTGGTTAAAATTTTACAAAGTGAATTATGAGTTATAAGTTATATGTACGGATTCCTTAGGGAACCTATTTTCAATAGAAACAAGTGGGAGCAGTATATGAAAACTGTACAGTGAGATATTTGAAATTAAGGTAAGAGAGGTCAGAATCATTGGACAGTGAAACAAGAGAAAATTTAAGGAATAAAATGTACTAATTCGTTAAGCCAAAAATTCTGGAAAATTTTTTATAATAAGATATATGAGTCTAGTTTCAAGGAAAATTTACGGATATAAATTTCGAGTTTCCTATCCCGAGTTATAGTCAATTTAGTCAGTATGACTCAGATGGATAGTTTCAGTTTTTTTATGCCCCAAATTAGTAGTTAAGTCTGGGTTGCGAAATTACCATAATACCCTTAGAGGGTAAATTACCAAAATACCCCTGGATTGCGAGATTACCAAATTACCCTCAGTGGGTAAGATTACCGAATTACGAAAATGCCCCTATGGGCCGAATTACGAAAATGCCCCTAAAGGGCCGAATTGTTATATTGCCTTAACGGGCCGATTTGATATATAGCCATAATGGGCCGATTTGTTATATTGCCTGGGCTAATTTTTTATATTGCCTTAATGGGCCGATTTGTTATATTGCCTTAAAGGGCCGATTTGTTATATTGCCTTAATGGGCCGATTTGTTATATTGCCTTAATGGGCCGATTTGTTATATTGCCTTGATGAGCTGATTTGTTATATTGCCTTAACGGGCTGATTTGATATAATGCCCTAATGGGCCGATTTTGTAAAGTGTTAATGGGCCAAATTGTTTATAATAAATCTGTGAGTTATTAATTATCGTGGTTATATTGTAAATATTATGATTTACGATGTATGTTGCATTTACATAAGTTGCATGGGATTGGGATATTGATGATCGGGGAAGTGAAATTTGGTGGCTCTACCACATATTCTGGTGACTCTGTCACATTTTGTCTGGTGGCTAAGCCACGTATATTCTGTTATTCTAGTGGCTTGTCCACAATTCGAATTTGATATAAATGGCTAAATGCCTATGATTGGTGTGTTGGCGGGGTGGGTTGACAAAAGATCCCCACAGGTGTGATGGATGATACGGGTGGTGTGTAGCGGATGGATTATTAGGTTGGTTTGGGATTGCATACATTCATACATTTGCTTCATTTTAAGATTTTTATGTAAAAAGGGCTTAGGCCCATGATATTGCTTTATGGGTTCAGGCCCAGTGGATGACAGTAAGGGGATTTCACACTGAGTTCTTGTAACTCACTCCCCCTTTTCTTAACCCTTGTAGTTAATGCTCAGTGATGTGGACTTGGGCCATGGATGACTCGGTGGAAGCCATACTTCAGAAATGGTGTTAATGAAATTTTAAATTTCTATTCCTGTTTATTTTATTATTTTGCTATTTTGGTTTAAGTTGTAATAAGGCCTCTGGAGTGTGTTTTATTATTTGCTTTATGGTTGATATACTTATTATTTTGCTTAAATTGATTAAAACGAGAATTTTTCTAAAAACTTAAATAAAGTTTTTTCCAAAATCGATTAACAAATGGATTTCATAATAAACTTTTATAAATATTTTAACACGGAAGTTTTCACTCGAACTTTCAAACGATATTTTCAAAAGACACGGTTTTAAAGTTCACTACCTTGATTGTTGACTCATCAATCAATCTTTCAAAAATACTTGTATTTTATCTACGTTTCATAATGATTTCAAAATGCTTACGCAACTCTATTTCTAAACATCACATTTTTATTTTGTTCATTTCAAATATGCTTTCGCTACTAAAAAGGTTTTTTTTAAAGATTATTACGTTTTCAAGTAGTTAACAATTGCTTAAGTGTTTTTGGTTTTAACAAAGAGGCTGTATTTCTCAAGCAAGTTTTTAATAATGGCAAAGATGGTTTTTTTTACTTCCATGTGACACACCAGATTTGGGCCTAACTTCTAGGCTGGGTTTGGGGTGTTACACCCTTACCAACCGCAGAAGCGATCACCTCTTCAGTTCACAAGCAATGCACCAATCACCCTTGGCCACAATCTACACAAGAACCCCCTCATTTTTTAGATTCACACAAGACATACGATATCATTACAACAAGAACCCTACACCCCATTCTCCACCCCTTACCAGACCGTAGAACAAAATACTGATAAAAGGAGTAGCGCACACGAGTCGAGAATCAGTTTAATCTGAAGAGTATACCAAAATAATATAGTTGGTGCGAAAAGGAGAAACAAAAGACAATAACCAGAGAAGGGAAAAATTCGAAAGAGGAAAGAAAGCGCAAGTCGGATACTCACCTCTGAGTATTCGGCCAGTGAAGCAATTAGTGGTGAAGGTAGAGAAGTGTAGAGGGACAAGATGGTAGATGTTCAGCCGATTGTTTAGAATCAATTGCAGAAGCCGGTAGTAAGAGAGAGAAAAAAGAATAGTCGTTTGACAAAAACCGAAGGAAATGACATAAAGGAAGAAGAAGAAGGTATCTGGCAAGAGCTCAAAAGAAAAGAGAATACAACTCGAGGGCTAACCGAAAGGGGAATTATGGGTGAACGAATGCCGAAGTGAAAATAGAAAAAGAAGCAGAATAGAATTGATCGTAGTACTTAAAAGAATAGATGAAGGAGTTACGAAAATAGGTTAAAATATATTCGGCTACTCAAGGAAAGTATACGGCTAAGATGTTGCAGAGGAAAAACCCAAAGACAATAATCACCAAAAGCTGAAAATGCAAGGCCCTCTCCCTAGCCGAATTTTTGAGTACCTCCCAAGCAAATTCGGCACAGTCTTACTTCACTTCAAACTCCCCTTTTTCCTCCTAAAATCCCTTCATGATTTCCTCCCCAATCTTCTCCTTGATTTTCTCCATAACCCATTCCCTGACCAGTTTAAATTCCAACCACCCTTGTAGTGTTTTATTCAAACTCCACCACTCACACAGCAAAGGAGTAAAATAAATACTCCTTTGTGCATAGAGTGACTCGAACTCAAGCTCCCTTGCAACCTTAATGACGCCACAACCACTGGACTACAAGCTCATCTTGTGTCACATTTTAATCTTAATAATTTAAAAGGCTTACTTCCAAGTACCAAGGGTTTTATTCACTTAAAACAAAAATTTAGCTAAACCCCAGGTTTGAACCCAAGACTTCTCCAACACTCCCAAACACTCCTAATCATTTAACCATTAAAGCAAACATGCAGTTCGTGATAATTCTTGCACACATAAACCTTTATGTGTCGTCCCTTAGCGGCTCCCACGCACAAGTCCCAATCCTACTAGGCCCAAATTCAGGGTGTTACACAAAGACACCGCGTTTTCACAACATTTCCTAAAAAAAAAACTTCCGCAATAAATGAGATTTTGAAAATTAATAACGTTTTAAAAGTGATTAGCTTTTAATGATGCACGCTTTGGAAATGAACAACCCGTTCTGGAATCACCGTTTAATAACAAAATAATTAATCGATTCTGAGGATTTCAACGACAACAAGTTTTACGCTAAACACTTCAATGTGACACTGCCAGATTCGACCATAACGTCTAGGCCGGGTATGGGGTGTTACACAATCCATAGCCCTCGACACAACAATGTTTGTATAGCCCCTTTTACATTTTGATATATGGAATGTACCTAGGGTTTGAAGTCAGTTTTGTATCGAAATGGTCATTTTGAATTCCAAATTAGCAATATAGTTTAAGTCAAGTTGATAACTTGTTAAATGTACATATATGAAAAATGACATAAATAGTTGATATAGCTTAAATGGTTGAACTTGACTATATTTTTATTTGTATTGAAGTTAAAATGATGATTTGTGTAATGTATATGTATATATGATGCTAAAGGAAAGAAACAGACATATGAAAATGGTTTAATTGCTGAAATGATTGAATTGGGGTATTATATTGTTTTGTTTAGGTGCTATAAATTAGTACAATTTGGACCTTTTGAAAATAGACAGCCACGCCACGACGTCGGGCCCTTAACGTCGCAACGAGGACAAGTTAGTGAGTTGGGTCATGACATGGAACCCTCAAAGTCACGACATCAACCTGATGGTTTGAAAATTTTACAATTTGGTCCTTATTCGACCTCAAGTTATCTAAAGCGCTTTCATAAGCTTGTATAAGGCTCTTATATGATTGTATAGCATGTAATAATGATGTTTTGAACTTAAAAATATGTAATAATTGTTATATTGAATTGCGATTTGATCGTAGTTGCTCCTGCAATGAATGCGACATCCTTAGACCTGGTGATCAGGTCAAATATGGGTTGTTACAAGAAGATTACACTTCGATTTATATCGATGAGGCAGGGAGCACACATTACTTTGGTTTATACCGATGAAGTGCGGAGCATATATTATACTTCGAATGTTACGATGAGGTACTGGGTGCTACATTTATTGGTGTAATGGTTGGATGATCTATGTACCTATCTTGAGTTTGTGTTTGATAATAGGGAAAATAAAACATTTACCTTGCTAAATGAAATTTTCTATGGAATGCTATTAGTAAGTGATGCATCTTGTATATTACTGTTAAAGTATCAAAAGATGACATGCGAAGGATCATGCAAACTAGTTAATGTGGGAAAATACATGTTTTTAATGCAACACTTTATAATTTAATCCAAACCAATACATGTTTTTATATTTCCCAAAATAAATATTATTTATTAATTAATTTAATTAGATAAATTAATTTTTCCAATCAAATAATTTAATTTCAATAACGGATTCACAATGACTAATTAATTTAATTCTATTTTTAACTTCAATTATTTAATTAAATAATAATTCTAAAACCTTAAATTAATTCTCAGGTCATTTCTATACTCAATGAGAAAATTCATGCATTTGCAAATGTCATTCATTTCTCTAACTTTATATTTCCATTCATTTTTGTTCATTTGGATCCACATGCAATTCATTTCTAGTTTCAATGAGCTAGCGAAGGGACCAACTGGAAATATGTAATTAGAGCTCAAATAATGTATAATTAAGTTTATGTTTTTCTCCTCTTAATTATAAACTTATTTAGTTACGAAGTTAATCTACTATAGTATCGTGATTGAGCTCTCTCTTATTACATACCATTAGAAAAGTTAATTAACCATTGCTCGTCTAATGGCATTTGTCATAAGTGTGTTACCCTTATAAGATATCCTTAATATCTTTGCGATATATTCATTCTCCCAATATGATTCTATTTTATCTCATGGTAACAATTACATCTTCCTTCATAAAAAGTTAATTATTATCAAATAGAAATGTAACACCCCTAACCCGTATCCGTCGCCGGAACAGAGTTACGGAGTATTACCGGAGTTTTCAGAATAATTACATATAAACTGAGTCAATATATTATTCATATCTAACATCAACCATATTGTCCCTTAAATGGACCCTCAAGGCCTAATTAGAATATTAGAATCGATTCGGGACTAAATCGGAGTCTCAGAGAAATTTTTGCAAAATTATAAAATTTTCCTTATGAACAGTGCCAACATGCCCGTGTGGTCTAGGGACACGCCCGTGTGATCAGGCCGTGTGGCTACATACGCCCGTGTCCCTAACCCGTGTAACTCTCTGACTTGTAAAGCATGAAGAAATTGAAATCACACGGCCAAGTCAGACGCCCATGTGTTAGGCCGTGTGGCGAATTTAATTTTCGTAAATTAGGTACAGTTTTCACACGGCCAAGGCACACACCCATGTTCTAGGCTGTGTC
This sequence comes from Gossypium sturtianum, assembly GCA_025698515.1. NCBI lineage: Eukaryota > Viridiplantae > Streptophyta > Magnoliopsida > Malvales > Malvaceae > Gossypium > Gossypium sturtianum. The sequence continues at coordinate 107,929,464 of CM046949.1, forward strand.
ACCCACACGGCTAAGACACACGCCCATGTCTCTGCTCGTGTGTTTAATTCGAAGCATCCTGTTTCTAAATTTTTAAGATGCAGGGGACACATGGCCAAACCACACGCCCATATGCCAGGCCATGTGTCACACACGATTTAGACACATGCCTGTGTGTCTACCCATGTGGACGAATAGGCTATTTTTTAAGCCACATTTCTCACCCTTTTTGCCTTATACTAGCATCAAAACTTAGACACATTCTCATGGCCATATAAACATTCAACCAATATACTTTTAAACACCAACTTATACACAATTTATCATATTCATCAACCACATTTTCATACTAACATTAAATCTCATACATGTCATTTAATCATATCCAACTAATGTGCTTGTAAGTAAATCTAATGACAATCTCTATATCCATGTCAATTCATATTCACATTTGTCTAAGTACCTTGTTAATGGTTAAGCATATTGTATAAAACATGTTAGTTTAATCCATTCCTCCATGTATCAATACAATTTCTATCAATAAACCTTTCAAACATATACCAATATAATCTTTATACATAACACCAAAACATATTTATAACTAGCCAATCCAATGGCTAGTCGTTATCAAATATTTACATGTCACTCATTGGCCAATTTAAGCTATACATGCCATTGTAACCGCAACTATTTTACCATATATATACCAAATTGAGTCAATGGATAGTGTGAGTGATCTCCGTCGAGCTTCCAGTCCAACGAGCTTTCGATTTACTATAAAACAGGGAAAATAAAATGGAGTAAGCATATAATGCTTAGTAAGTCCGTATAACTCAACAATAACTTACCACCCAATCATAATTAAAATAAATATGCAAAGCATAATTAAACCATTTAGTTACATAAGCCCTATCACACATTTACATCACCATTGTTAGTCACATAAATACATAAATACCGAGCAACAAGGATGAGCTTGTCTTATAACCATTTTCATATGCGCATACTTTTCACATCACGTTTCCATGTAACCTGTACAAACATATTCAAATGTTTCTAGTACGTTACACATAACGTTTCATCTCAAGTACTGGATGTTACCTATTATCGAGCTTGGCTCAATATTTCATTCAAAAGATTGATGGATTTACGGTATTACACTCGATATGTACAAATCTATTTCCACATATAAACATATTAATCATATAGATTCCATATTCTTGTATCATCATCTAATATTTCCACATATTATGTATCATCACTTCATATATCCACATATCATATATTAATCCATAACATTTATTCTCAATTTCGTATTCGTTCCTGTCATAACTTTGCCCGTTGAATTTATTTGAACTTTCGATGGATAATCATGTAGTACACTTAAGGTGTACAAATCTGTCATACATCAATTCTTATTTAGATGTACCCATTAAGGTACAAAATCAATAAGCACTCTCCTGAGCCACATTTTATACAATAGGATTACCAGTCCAGGCTAAATCCCATTTTCAACTAATGTTCACAAGAGTTATTTCAGGATTGCCAGTCCAGGCTAAATCCCATTTGTATGCTCTAAAGAGCTTAATCTGGATTACACGTCCGGGCTAAATCCAATCTATAACATATGCTCGAGAGGGCTTATTTCAAGATTACCCGTCCGGGCTAACTCCTATTTGCAACATATGCAATATTATACTTGTTTCAAGAAATCGTCTTAATCCATCGAAATTCAACATTCAACCGGAACATAACATTTAATCAATATTTTCTAACTTGTGATTATTTCATTATATATATATATATATATCACCACATATATTCAGTCAATATGCTGTATTATATTCATTTCAAGAAATCATCTTATTCTATCAGAATTCATTATTCAACCGGGACTTATCATTTATCGAGTATTTCCATATATCGGTCTTTATTTAACATATTTGATTTTATGTGTATATATATATCTTCACATATATACCATCACTTTCATACAATTTAATTCAAGCATAATAACATACATAGTTAAGTTACACGAAACTTACCTCGATAATTGTTCGTGTTTATAAAGTCTATTTATCCAACATTATCTCCTTTCCTCGTTCTAACTCCATATTCGGTTTATCCGGATCTATACGAGTAAGTTTAACATCAATTTATTGAAATTCATACTCAAATTAGTCCATATTACACTTTAGGCAAAATTACCATTTTGCCCCTAAACTTTTAATAAATGACGATTTCGTCCCTACGCTCGGAAAAGGAAGATCATGAAATTCGACCCTCTTTTGAAGCCTATCCAAAATTTATATACAACATTTACAGCACATACATTTCACAAATTTTAGAATTTTCCATGGGTTTCTACCATTTTTCATTTTAGTCCTTAAACCAAGTTTTCATCAAAAATTGCTTTGTAAAGGTTGTTTATCTATGAACAACATTTCATTTTCTACCATAAATTTCAAATTTCCAGCATATACATCCATGGCAAAGTTTCCATACTTTGTTATCTTTTCAAATAAATCCCTTAAATAGATAGATTAGGTTATCCCGATTCCAAAAATATAAAAATCATTAAAAACGAGACTTGATTTCATACCTTTTCAAGCTTAAAAAGTTTTCTTCCTCTCTCCTAGGGTTTCCATAGAAATTTTGGGGAAGAAGATGAATAAAAATATGATAATTTTTTGTAATTAGTGTAACATCCTAAATTTTTGGGCCTATGCGTTTAATGGGTGGATACGTTTAATGTGTTAATTTAAGTATTAGAGGTGCAAATTGGGCTCGGGAATGGACCGAGGTCTTGGCTAAATATTTTGTTTAGGGACTATGGGGTTTAAATAAAGTATTGAGAGTGAAATAGGCATAATGGGCTTGTGGCCCAAGAACAAGAGGCGCAGTAGGAGGGAGCTATAAGTGGCGCCAATAGGCAAAAGAAGGGGGCCTCAGTGTGGCCGCTTGGAGCCCAAGAAATTGGGCTAATTTTGGCAGCCCAATGAGAGCTAGGGGGGCGGCACAAGGCTATTATTTAGGGGATTTTTAATGTATATAATATGTGGATATTAGGCCTATTTTGGAGGAGTTAGTAGATTAAGATAAGGAAGAAAGATAGGAGTTATCATTTGGTTGCAGAGTTGGCTGAAAATCAAACACAGGAGAGGGGGAAGAGAATTGGTTTAGTATGGCAAGGCGTGTGCCTAAAATTTGAAGGCCATCTCACTTGTTTTCTTTTCTCATCTTTTCTCTTCCAAAAGCCGAAAATCACCACCTCCCTCACCTTTTCTTTCTTTTTCTTTGAAACTTCCTTTTAGCCGAATCTTTTGATCCCCATTGTTATTCTTCCCCCATTCACTAAAATCCAAAACTCCTCATTCAATTCTTCTAAAAAGCCGAAAAACACATCTAGTTCATCTTTTCAGGATTTTCTTAAAAGCCGAAATTCCTAGATCTATACTCTTCTACGCTTCGATCTTCTTCTGGGATTACCGAATCTTTCTGCAAGGGGGTAGCCGAAATCATCTGTAGAGGTAAATGTTGATTCGTGTATTCTTTTCTGGCTTTTAGAGATCTTAGCCGAATGGCTATATGGTTAACTAATCGGGTGTTTTCTATCATTTGCGGTATTCCGAGATTTGAAAGGATTCAATCGCTTAGATTTCTAAACCGAGTTCAAGAGCCCTTGGATTGTATCACTTTGGGATTTCAAGGTAAGGAGATCTGTTAATTTAAGCATATAATTCGGGTAAAACAATAACCCTTGGCCGAATATAGAGAGGCCTTATCTTCGCGTTCTTAGGCTTTTGAGCAAAGTTGTAGACAAAGGCGATGTAGATCCGATTAGCGAGGTATCGACATAGAGGGTAGTCTCACGTATTAATCAGTGTGTAACATTCTCACACCATTTGGATTGCTTGTTAGTATATGTTTATAAATCTGTATATATTCGCTAAATGCCAAAATACCGGCATGGCTATTGAAAGCCCGAGGAGCGTAAAGGCGAATCACCAGGTTAGTGATCTCTATCATTCTAAAGTGAATGTTTCATCGATTTGGTATGATGAACATGTATGCCGATCGTGATTACATGGGGTTGGGTGATTGATGAAAGGGGAAGTGTTACTGTTGTAGTGGCTTTTGCCATGATCATTGTAGTGGCTTTTGCCATGATCTCATTGTAGTGGCTAATGCCATGATCTGTTGTAGTGGCTATTGCCATGATCTGACGTTGAGCAGCTATCTGCAGCATGACTGCCATCGATGGTGTGTAGCGGTGTGGGTTGATTGTAGAAATCCCCAATGGTGTGATTGGCAGGTAAGGGTGGTGTGTAGCCGATGGAAACCTCGGATTGGGTTGGGCTTTGCATATTTTCTGATATATTATACTCTGTTATCTGTTCTGTGGGGCTAAGGCCCAATATGATGGTCTATGAGGGTTGTACATTGAGTCTCGTGACTCACCCTATTATTTAACATCTTTAAGGTAGCAGCTAGTGCATTGGACCGGGTTGGAGAGGAGTGCAAGGTTGCCATACGAGGGATTATTTTGATTCAGCAAAAGACTTTACTAGTTTATTTATTTTTAATATTTTTAATTAGTGGGTTTAAATTTCATTGTAATAAGGCCATGGTCCACTAGCTTCATATTTTCAGTTGTTTTGGGCATTTATTATTATTAGACATTTACATTTTATGTTTTAATTAAGTTAAGGCATGTATCAAATTTTGGTTTTTTTAATCCACTAAGGCATAAATATAAAATGTATATCTTTTACAAATCATCCAACCATTTAGTTTTCTCGAATAAAGTGTTAAACTCAAGAAAAATATTTTCCGAAATTGCGACATCTTTTAAAATCTCCCTAAGTGACATGCCAGGTCCGGTCATGGTGTTTGGGCCGGGTTTGGAGTGTTACAAATTGGTATCAGAGCCAGGTTCAAAACTCGACTTTGGGGATTTTGGGCTCAAAATGTTTTCTAAGATGGGTTTTGGAAACATGCATGTTTATAAATAACACAGGATGGTTTTCTCGGCATGGCACCTGCGTCTCCAGCCCAAGTCCACCAGGTAAGTATTCTAAACTCGCTGTGTGTTATATATATGTGGGCTTGATGGGCTTTAAGGGACGTAGATTATTTTAATTAGAGCTTGATGGACTTTAGGCTTAGCTTAAAACAACTTTCTAAATTCCATAAGACTTAATTCAACCGAACAAACCTGTAAACAAGTCACAAGACTAGGGTGTGGCAACAGGCATACGCATGTCTAGGATTGGATTCAGGGAGAGCTTGGTACTTAAGCAGTCCTAGTGACTCACCTCCTCTTCGCTAGAATCCTACCTGGTGCGTAGTGACGGTTCACCCTAGCCACGAGGATTTGTTGACAGGCCAAAATTTATAACTAAAACCCGAAAGGGACCAGCCATCCTATTTTGTAAAATTACTAAATTACCCCTGATTTATAAGTGACCAAAACATCCCTGATTTGTAAAATTACCGAAATACCCCGGATTGTAAAATTACCAATATACCCCCAGATTGCAAAAATTACCAAAATACCCTTCTTCCACAAAATCACCAAGGAACCCTAATTCGGAAAATTATGAAAATACCCTATAGGATAAAATTACGAAAATACCCTATAGGATAAAATTACGAAAATACCCCTGGGTAGTGAAATGACGAAAATACCCTATGTGTTGAATGTGGGTTCATGGATGTCGTCTGTATGTTGATGGTTGATGTGTGTGGTTCCTAGAACTGGGAGACAAACTTAAGACTGAAACTTGTAGATGTAATTTCGAATTTGAAAGAACTACTTCTAAACTACTGTTCATAAGACTGTTCGTGGTTAATCAGTGGAAGAAACCTATTAATTCATAAAATTTTTAATCAGATAAACGTCAATCGGAAGAATGAGTACAAGGGGACGAGGACGCTCCAGATGCGAATCATCGTGCGTGCTCTCATCATATTATCCTAAGTGTTTCTTTTGGCTTTAGAATTAGAGTTTGCAGCGGAAGCATAGTGGTGAGACTAGGGTAGTATGATTAATAGTTAGTTGGAAATTTCGAGGACAAAATTTCTTTAAGGGGGTAAAACTGTAACATCCTGAATTTTTGGGCCTATGCGTTTAATGGGTGGATACTTTTAATGTGTTAATTTAAGTATTAGAGGTGCAAATTGGGCTCGGGAATGGGCCGAGGTCTTGGCTAAATATTTTGTTTAGGGACTATGGGGTTTAAATAATGTATTGAGAGTGAAATATGCATAATGGGCTTGTGGCCCAGGAATAAGAGGCGTAGTAGGAGGGAGCTATAAGTGGCGCCAATAGGCAAAAGAAGGGGGCCTCAGTGAGGCCGCTTGGAGCCCAAGAAATTGGGCTAATTTCGGCAGCCCAAGGAGAGCTAGGGGGCGGCACAATGCTATTATTTAGGGGATTTTTAATGTATATAATATGTGGATATTAGGCCTATTTTGGAGGAGTTAGTAGATTAAGATAAGGAAGAAAGATAGGAGTTATCATTTGGTTGCAGAGTTGGTCGAAAATCAAACACAGGAGAGGGGGAAGAGAATTGGTTTAGTATGGCAAGGGGTGTGCCGAAAAATTGAAGGCCATCTCACTTGTTTTCTTTTCTCATCTTTTCTCTTCCAAAAGCCAAAAATCACCACCTCCCTCACCTTTTCTTTCTTTTTCTTTGAAACTTCCTTTTAGCCGAATCTTCTGATCCCCATTGTTATTCTTCTCCCATTCACTAAAAGCCGAAACTCCTCATTCAATTCTTCTAAAAAGCCAAAAAAAAAACATCTTGTTCATCTTTACGGGATTTTCTTAAAAGTCGAAATTCTTAGATCTATACTCTTCTACGCTTCGATCTTCTTCTGGGATTGCCGAATCTTTCTGCAAGGGGGTAGCCGAAATCATCTGTAGAGGTAAATGTTGATTTGTGTATTCTTTTCTGGCTTTTAGAGATCTTAGCCGAATGGCTATATGGTTAACTAATCGGGTGTTTGCTATCGTTTGTGGTATTCCGAGTTTTGAAGGGGATTCAATCGCTTAGATTTCTAAACCAGAGTTCAGTAGCCCTTGGATTATATCACATTCGGAATTTCAAGGTAAGAAGATCTGTTAATTTAAGCATATAATTCGGGTGAAACACTAACCCTTGGCCGAATATAGGAGAGCCCTTATCTTCGCGTTTTTTTTATATTCTCACACCATTTGGATTGCTTGTTAGTATATGTTTATAAATCTGTTATATTCTGCTAAATGCCGAAATACCGGTATGGCTGTTGAAAACCCGAGGAGGGTAAAGGCGAATCACCAGGTTAGTGATCTCTGTCATTCTAAAGTGAATGTGTCTGTCGATTTGGTGTGATGAACATGTATACTGGTTTCTGTGATTGCATGGGGTTGGGTGATTGATGAAAGGGAAAGTATTCTGTTCTAGTGGCTTTTGCCATGATCTGTTGTAGTGGCTTTTGCCATGATCTGTTGTAGTGGCTAATGCCATGATGCATTGTAGTGGCTATTGCCATGATCTCGACGATGAGCGACTATCTGCAGCATGACTGCCATCGATGGTGTATAGCGGTGTGGGTTGATTGTAGAAATCCCCAATGGTGTGATTGGCAGGTAAGGGTGGTGTGTAGCGGATGGAAACCTAGGATTGGGTTGGGCTTTGCATATTTTCTAATATATTATACTCTGTTATTTGTTCTGTGGGGCTAAGGCCCAATCTGATGGTGCACGTGGGTTGCACACTGAGTCTCGCGACTCACCCTATTATTTAACATCTTTCGTGTAGCACCTAGTGCATCGGATGGGTTGGAGAAGAGCGCAAGGTGGCCATGCGAGGATTATTTTGATTCAAAGAAAAGACTTTACTAGTTTATTTATTTATAATATTTTTAATTAGTGGGTTTAAATTTCATTGTAATAAGGCCATGGGCCACTAGCTTCATATTTTCGGTTGTTTTGGGCTTTTATTATTATTAGACATTTACATTTTACGTTTTAATTAAGTTAAGGCATGTATCAAATTTCGGTTTTTTTTATTCCACTAAGGCATAAATATAAAATGTATATCTTTTACAAATAATCCAACCATTTAGTTTTCTCGAATAAAGTGTTAAACTCAAGAAAATATTTTTCAGAAATTGCGACATCTTTTAAAATCTCCCTAAGTGACATGCCGATCCAGGTCATGGTGTTTGGGCCGGGTTTGGGGTGTTACAAATTGGTATCAGAGCCAAGTTCAAAACTCAGCTTTGGGGATTTTGGGCTCAAAATGTTTTCTAAGATGGGTTTTGGAAACATGCATGTTTATAAATAACACAGGATGGTTTTCTCGGCATGGCACTGCGTCTCATTCAAGTCCACCGGTAAGTATTCGAACTCATTGTGTGTTATATATATGTGGGCTTGATGGGCTTTAAGGGACGTAGATTATTTTAATTAGAGCTTGATAGACTTTAGGCTTAGCTTAAAACAACTTTCTAAATTCCATAAGACTTAATTCAACCGAACAAACCTGTAAACAAGTCACAAGACTAGGGTGTGGCAACAGCATACGCATGTCTAGGATTGGATTCGTGGAGAGCTTGGTACTTAGCGATCCTAGTGACTCACCTCCTCTTTCACTGGAATCCTACCTTGTGCGTAGTATTTATTCACTCTAGCCACGAGGATTTGTTGACAGGCCAAAATTTATAACTAAAACTCGAACGGGACCAGCCATTCTATTTTGTAAAATTACTAAATTACCCCTGATTTAGAAGTGACCAAAACATCCCTGATTTGTAAAATTACCGAAATACCCTGGATTGTAAAATTACCAATATACCCCCGGATTGCAAAAATTACCAAAATACCCTTCTTTCACAAAATCACCAAGGAACCCTAATTTGGAAAATTACGAAAATACCCTGTAGGATAAAATTATGAAAATACCCCTGGGTAGTGAAATGACAAAAATAACCTATGTGTTGATTGTGGGTTCATGGATGTCGTCTGTATGTTGATGGTTGATTTGTGTGGTTCCTAGAACTAGGAGACAAACTTAAGACTGAAACTTGTAGATGTAATTTCAAATTCGAAAGAACTACTCTTAAACTACTGTTCATAAGACTGTTCGTGGTTAATCAGTGGAAGAAACCTATTAATTCATAAAATTTCTAATCGAGATAAACATCAATCGAAAGAATGAGTACAAAGGGACGAGGACGCTCCGGATGCGAACACGGCATGCACTCTATCATATTATCCTAAGTGTTTCTTTTGGCTTTAGAATTAAAGTTCGCAGTGTAAGCATAGTGGTGAGACTTGGGTAGTATGATTAATAGTTAGTTGGAAATTTCGAGGACGAAATTTCTTTAAGGGGTAGAAGCGTAATATCCTCGAATTTTTGGGCCTATGCATTTAATGGGTGGATACGTTTAATGTGTTAATTTAAGTATTAGAGGTGCAAATTGGGCTCGGGAATGGGCCGAGGTCTTGGCTATATATTTTGTTTAGTTACTATGGGGTTTAAATAAAGTATTGAGAGTGAAATATGCATAATAGTCTTGTGGCCCAAGAACAAGAGGCGCAGTAGGAGGGAGCTATAAGTGGCGCCAATAGGCAAAAGAAGGGGGCCTCAGTGTGGCCGTTTGGAGCCCAAGAAATTGGGCTAATTTCGGCAGCCCAAGGAGTGCTAGGGGGTGGCACAAGGCTATTATTTAGGGGATTTTTAATGTATATAATATGTGGATATTAGGCCTATTTTGGAGGAGTTAGTAGATTAAGATAAGGAAGAAAGATAGGAGTTATCATTTGGTTGCAGAGTTGGCCGAAAATCAAACACAGGAGAGGGGGAAGAGAATTGGTTTAGTATGGCAAGGGGTGTGTCGAAAAATTGAAGGCCATCTTACTTGTTTTCTTTTCTCATCGTTTCTCTTCCAAAAGCCAAAAATCACCACCTCCCTCACCTTTTCTTTCTTTTTCTTTGAAACTTCCTTTTAGCCGAATCTTCTGATCCCCATTGTTATTCTTCTCCCATTCACTAAAAGCCGAAACTCCTCATTCAATTCTTCTAAAAACCGAAAAAACACATCTAGTTCATCTTTACAGAATTTTCTTAAAAGCCGAAATTCCTAGATCTATACTCTTCTATGCTTCGATCTTCTTCTGGGATTGCCGAATCTTTCTGCAAGGGGGTAGCCGAAATCATCTGTAGAGGTAAATGTTGATTTGTGTATTCTTTTCCGGCTTTTAGAGATCTTAGCCGAATGGCTATATGGTTAACTAATCGGGTGTTTGCTATCGTTTGTGGTATTCCGAGTTTTGAAGGGGATTCAATCGCTTAGATTTCTAAACCAGAGTTCAGTAGCCCTTGGATTGTATCACATTCGGGATTTCAAGGTAAGGAGATCTGTTAATTTAAGAATATAATTCGGGTGAAACACTAACCCTTGGCGGAATTTAGGAGAGGCCTTATCTTTGCGTTCTTGTTATATTCTGACACCATTTGGATTGCTTGTTAGTATATGTTTATAAATCTGTTATATTTTGCTAAATGCTGAAATACCGGCATGGCTGTTGAAAACCCGATGAGGGTAAAGGCGAATCACCAGGTTAGTGATCTCTGTCATTCTAAAGTGAATGTTTCATCGATTTGGTATGATGAACATGTATCTTTGGTTTCGTGATTGCATGGGGTTGGGTGATTGATGAAAGGGGAAGTGTTACGTTGTAGTGGCTTTTGCCATGATCTCATTGTAGTGGCTAATGCCATGATGCATTGTAGTGGCTATTGCCATGATCGACGATGACCAGCATTCGCAGCATGACCGCCATCGATGGTGTATAGCGGTGTGGGTTGATTGTAGAAATCCCCAATGGTGTGATTGGCAGGTAAGGGTGGTGTGTAGCGGATGGAAACCTAGGATTGGGTTGGGCATTGCATATTTTCGATATATTATACTCATTATACGTTGCGTGGGGCTAAGGCCCAATCTGATGGTGCACGAGGTTGCACACCGAGTCTCGCGACTCACCCTATTATTTAACATCTTTCGTGTAGCACTTAGTGCATCGGACCGGGTTGGAGAAGAGCGCAAGGTGGCCATGCGAGGGATTATTTTGATTCAGCAAAAGACTTTACTAGTTTATTTATTTATAATATTTTTAATTAGTGGGTTTAAATTTCATTGTAATAAGGCCATGGGCCACTAGCTTCATATTTTCGGTTGTTTTGGGCTTTTATTATTATTAGACATTTACATTTTACGTTTTAATTAAGTTAAGGCATGTATCAAATTTCGGTTTTTTTATTCCACTAAGGCATAAATATAAAATGTATATCTTTTACAAATAATCCAACCATTTAGTTTTCTCGAATAAAGTGTTAAACTCAAGAAAAATATTTTCCGAAATTGCGACATCTTTTAAAATCTCCTAAGTGACATGCCGATCCAGGTCATGGTGTTTGGGCGGGTTTGGGGTGTTACAAATTGGTATCAGTGCCAAGTTCAAAACTCAGCTTTGGGGATTTTGGGCTCAAAATGTTTTCTAAGATGGGTTTTGGAAACATGCATGTTTATAAATAACACAGGATGGTTTTCTCGGCATGGCACTGCGTCTCAACCCAAGTCCACGGTGTAAGTATTCAGAACTCATTGTGTGTTATATATATGTGGGCTTGATGGGCTTTAAGGGACGTAGATTATTTTAATTAGAGCTTGATGGACTTTAGGCTTAGCTTAAAACAACTTTCTAAATTCCATAAGACTTAATTAAACCGAACAAACCTGTAAACAAGTCACAAGACTAGGTGTGGCAACAGCATACGCATGTCAGGATTGGATTCTCAGGGAGAGCTTGGTACTTATGCGCACCCTAGTGACTCACCTCCTCTTCGCTGGAATCCTACCTTGTGCGTAGTGACTGTTCACTCTAGCCACGAGGATTTGTTGACAGGCTAAAATTTATAACTAAAACCCGAAAGGGACCAGCCATCCTATTTTGTAAAATTACTAAATTACCCCTAATTTATAAGTGACCAAAACATCCCTGATTTGTAAAATTACCGAAATACCCCGGATTGTAAAATTACCAATATACCCTCGGATTGCAAAAATTACCAAAATACCCTTCTTTCACAAAATCACCAAGGAACCCTAATTCGGAAAATTACGAAAATACCTTGTAGGATAAAATTACGAAAATACCACAGGTAGTGAAATGACAAAAAATACCCTATGTGTTGAATGTGGGTTCATGGATGTAAATCGTATGTTGATGGTTGATGTGTGTGGTTCCTAGAACTAGGAGACAAACTTAAGACCGAAACTTGTAGATGTAATTCGAATTCGAAAGAACTACTCTTAAACTACATGCTCATAAGATTTCGTGGTTAATCGATGGAAGAAACCTATTAATTCATAAAATTTCTAATCGAGATAAACGTCAATCGGAAGAATGAGTACAAGGGGACGAGGATGCTCAGATGCGAATACTGGTGCGTGCTCTATCATATTATCCGAGTGTTTCTTTTGGCTTTAGAATTAGAGTTCGCAGCGGAAGCATAGTGGTGAGACTTGGGTAGTATGATTAATAGTTAGTTGGAAATTTTGAGGACGAAATTTCTTTAAAGGGGTAGAAGCGTAACATCCTGAATTTTTGGGCCTATGCGTTTAATGGGCGAATACGTTTAATGTGTTAATTTAAGTATTAGAGGTGCAAATTGGGCTCGGGAATGGGCCGAGGTCTTGGCTAAATATTTTGTTTAGGGACTATGGGTTTTAAATAAAGTATTGAGAGTGAAATATGCATAATGGGCTTGTGGCCCAGGAACAAGAGGCACAGTAGGAGGGAGCTATAAGTGGCGCCAATAGGCAAAAGAAGGGGGCCTCAGTGCGGTCGCTTGGAGCCCAAGAAATTGGGCTAATTTCGGTAGCCCAAGGAGAGCTAGGGGGCGACACAAGGCTATTATTTAGGGGATTTTTAATGTATATAATATGTGGATATTAGGCCTATTTTGGAGGAGTTAGTAGATTAAGATAAGGAAGAAAGATAGGAGTTATCATTTGGTTGCAGAGTTGGTGAAAATCAAACATAGGAGAGGGGAAGAGAATTGGTTTAGTATGGCAGGGGTGTGTAGAAAAATTGAAGGCCATCTCACTTGTTTTCTTTTCTCATCTTTTCTCTTCCAAAAGCCAAAAATCACCACCTCCTCACCTTTTCTTTCTTTTCTTTGAAACTTCCTTTTAGCCGAATCTTCCGATCCCTATTGTTATTCTTCTCCCTTTCACTAAAAGCCAAAACTCCTCATTCAATTCTTCTAAAATGCCAAAAAAACACATCTAGTTCATCTTTTCGGGATTTTCTTAAAATCCGAAATTCCTAGATCTATACTCTTCTACGCTTCAATCTTCTTCTGGGATTGCCGAATCTTTCTGCAAGGGGGTAGCCGAAATCATCTGTAGAGGTAAATGTTGATTCGTGTATTCTTTTCTCGGCTTTTAGAGATCTTAGCCGAATGGCTATATGGTTAACTAATCGGGTGTTTTCTATCGTTTATGTATTCCGGATTTGAAGGATTCAATCGCTTAGATTTCTAAACCAGAGTTCAGTAGCCCTTGGATTGTATCACTTTCGGGATTTCAAGGTAAGGTGATCTGTTAATTTAAGCATATAATTCGGGTAAAACACTAACCCTTGGCCGAATATAGAGAGGCCTTATCTTCACATTCTTCGACTTTTGAGCAAAGTTGTAGACAAAGGCGATGAGATCTAATTAGCGAGGGTATCGACATAGAGGGTAGTCCTACGTATTAATCAGTGTGTAACATTCTCACACCATTTGGATTGCTTGTTAGTATATGTTTATAAATTTGTTATATTCTGCTAAATGCCGAAATACTGGCATGGTCGTTGAAAACCCGAGGAGGGTAAAGGCGAATCACGAGGTTAGTGATCTCTGTCATTCTAAAGTGAATGTTTCATTGATTTGGTATGATGAACATGTATCTTTGGTTTCGTGATTGCATGGGGTTGGGTGATTGATGAAAGGGAAGTGTTCTGTTGTAGTGGGTTTTGCCATGATCTGTTGTAGTGGCTTTTGCCATGATCTATTGTAGTGGCTAATACCGTGATCGTTATAGTGGCCATTGCCATGATCGACGATGAGCGACTATCTCGCAGCATGACCGCCATCGATGGTGTGTAGCGGTGTGGGTTGATTGTAGAAATCCCCAATGGTGTTGGGCGTGTAAGGGTGGTGTGTAGCGGATGGAAACCTAGGATTGGGTTGGGCTTTGCATATTTTCGATATATTATACTGTTATTCATTACTGTGGGGCTAAGGCCCAACTCGATGGTGCACGAGGATTGCACACCGAGTCTCGCGACTCACCCCATTATTTAACATCTTTTTGAGTAACACCTAGTGCATCGGACCGGGTTGGAGAAGAGCACAAGGTGGCCATGCGAGGGATTATTTTAATTCAGCAAAAGACTTTACTAGTTTATTTATTTTTAATATTTTTAATTAGTGGGTTTAAATTTCATTGTAATAAGGCCATGGGCCACTAGCTTCATATTTTCGATTGTTTTGGGCTTTTATTATTATTAGACATTTACATTTTACGTTTTAATTAAGTTAAGGCATGTATCAAATTTCAGTTTTTTTTTATTCCACTAAGGCATAAATATAAAATGTATATCTTTTACAAATCATCCAACCATTTAGTTTTCTCGAATAAAGTGTCAAATTCAAGAAAAATATTTTTCGAACTTGCGACATCTTTTAAAATCTCCCTAAGTGACATGCCAGATCCGGTCATGGTGTTTGGGCTGGGTTTGGGGTGTTACAATTAGTTTTCATTTTTTAAATTTTATGATTTCCTATTTAGTCCCTACCCTTTTCTAATTTTTCCATGGATGAGTCATTAAAATATCTACTAACTTTTCTTCAATGGTCTAATTCCATATGAGGACCTCTAGTTTTGAATTTCATAGCAATTTGATACTTATAACTAATAGCATTCAACTTTTGCATTTTATGCAATTTAGTCCTTTCCCTAATTAAACACACAATCGGTAAAATTTTCTTTTCAAAATTATCATATGACCTTCCTATAATGTAGCAAATCAAAAAATAATATAAAACTAAATTTTATTTTTGGCTCAGATTTGTGGTCCCGAAATCACTGTTCCGATCTCACCAAAAATGGGTTGTTACAAGTAATCAAGTCGTTTATCACAAAACAAACAAGTTGTGGCCACATTTACTTTTCATCTATCATGTAATGCCAATGAGAGGGTATCATTTACCCATTTCTTGGGCTATGAATTCCACTATTATGAATGATGCTACATACTACAGAAGTCATATAACCAACGCACCAAATTTTTTTTCTTTATCTATTTTAACTCAGGTTTTTACTTACATCAAAGTATACGAGTCACACATACATAGTCCATCATCCACTTAAGGTTAAGGTATGCTACACTATGAACTTCAAAAGTGAATAAATCCACAAACTAATTTAGAATCTATTCTACTCGAGTCTTGTTCGATGTACTAGCAGTCCAATCAATCACATCTATGTCTCTATCTTTTGAAAGTCATCTGCTCCGATGCTCAAGATAAAGCATCTATAAAAATTGGACTTGATAGATGACATATTAGACTTTTAATTGGTTTGCTTATTTCTGATTAGATTAATAGATTTTGGGGTCATTTTGACCATTTGGTATTTGTGCTTAATAGATTTAAGATGAATGAAGTAAAAATTTGGGGAAACTGCCTTCAAAGTTGCAACACTCCCTTATTGGTGTCGAGCAATCGAGTTTATATTTCTATAGTTGTGATTCTCCCTAATGAGGTCGCAACATCGAGTCCCCTGTCCTCAAGGTGATGACATTCCCCTACTAAAGTCAGGATTTTAATTTCTTATCTTAAAGGTCACGACTCACCATAGTTGAAGCCACAACGTCATGCTTCTGCCCTCAACGCCATGACATGCCTCCACGGTTGTGGCATTACCCTTATATTTTAAAACTTTACACTTTAGTCCATAATTCATTACAGGTGTTGCATAAGAGTTTTTGTAAGCTCGATTATAACCTAGACCTAAATATAAAATGTGTTTTATTAAGTATCAAAATTAAATTGCTTGTATGACTTGCTTGTTAAATATAGAAATAGAATCATATTTGATTCGAAAATGAATGTGACATCTTATATCTTGGATCTGGAGATTGGGTCGATATGGGGTGTTACATTCGTGACCATTATGTGCCCAACCATTACCTTTCATTAAAAAAAGTTTGAAACTAATAAAAGTCACATGACATGTACAATTATAGAAAACTTTTAAAATCAATATTTAAAATTTAAATTATTATTTAATATTATATATTTCTCTCTCTCCATTCTCTTTTTCTCTCCCCTCCCCCTCATTTTCATCTTCTTCCTTTCCAAATCTTCCATCTTCAGTGCATATTCGTCTATGGTTGTCCCCTGCTACCGCTGATGATGTACTTCCCTTTCCCTTTTGATTTTCTTCTTTTATTTTTAGTTTTTATTTTCTTTTAGAAAGAGGGGGTATATATATTCTAAAGAACTTTTTTCTAACTGCAAACTCGGTAATTTTTTCATTATCTTTTTTTTTTAACAGTTTGGCTCAATTTATTTTTCTCGCTTTTTATGTAGAATATTTTTTTAGGTGTATGTTTGTTGATCTTGTTATTGTGAAATTTATGGAGTTAACTTTTTAGAGCCAATTATTTTTAAATTTTTTATCTTTATTGCAGTTTGGTTATCTATGATTTCATTTTTTAGTGGAAATTTTAGTGGATTGATATTGAATTCTTTTACCTATATGATACAAGAAGATGAATTTGGGGTTTTTAGGTAGTTCTAATGAAGTTTTTTTGAAGAATTTAGACTTTAAGGATTTTGGTTGGGAAAAAAATATTATTGTTGAATACCGAGTTTAGGGTTTTGCTAGATTGGTTTTAATAGAGATTGATTTGTTATATTGCTATGAAGAATCTTATTGTTTGTACTTGAAGCCTGAAAGTCCAAAGATATTTTGTATTAAACAAAATGAAAAGAACTAGGTGGGGGTGCACGATGCCACCTCGTAGGCCAGACAACACTCACAAAGGAGGCCAAAAGTCAAGCTTTGGTGGTGAGAGAAAGAGGTTTCTAGAGAGTTTGGTAAAATCTTTATAAGACTTTCATTTCTTATATTTAGTATCTCATGATTTTTTTGTAGATTTTTTTAATAATGTTGGGGGAGAATCCCTCTATTCGACCCAAATAGTGGATCTCGTCCTGACGGCACGATGCTCACCACGTCTCGACAAGTAGTGAAGTAGTGCCCCGATGACGCGACGTCCAACTCATGTATTCGGCTTTTATTCTCCCATTTAAACTCTGATTAATCTAGAGGTATTCTAGTCATATTGCATTACAAATTTTAGGCTATAAATAATCATAGTTACTCTAGGTTAGAAACAACAGATTTATTTGAGATTGAGAGAATTTTGTCCTTTGCTTTGAAGGGTTTTTCTTGTGGGTTTCGAGTTTTCTTTAATTCTCACTATCTCTTGTACTCTCATTTTTCTTATAGTGAAATCTCCTTTTGCCCGTGGTTTTTTATCCTCATTTAAGGAGTTTTTCCATGTTAAATTTTGTGTGTTGAACTTCTCGATTTTATTTTTCTCACTTTGTTCGTTGCATACTGTAAACTGAAAAATATATAGGACTTTTCATATGTAATTTATCACCTTTTTACTTAAATTCATTATTAAAACTAAGTAATTGTTTAATAAATTAATAAAATATGTGAAAATATGAAATTAGGACATAGAAATTATTAAAATGTGATTTTATGATTTATTATTTAGTTTTTATGCATAAAATGGCTTATTTTATATTAATTTGAACATATTATATTTTTAAGAAATAATGGGCCATGCATGATTAAATTAAATAATAAAATATAAAATTATATTTAATAATTCATTTTAAAATATTTCATTAATAATTTGGTTTTAATTATTTATTTAAATTGGACAAATTTTATTCTTTGGTCCTTTAAATTATTGATTTATATTGGACAGGTCTGATAGCTTTGCTGGATTACAAAAACCGTCCAAATTGAAGACCAAGTCAACCCAATTTCGGCTACACATGACTGTCCACATAAACCACTTTTTGGTTTAATTACACAAGGTCCTTGCAATGTTGAAGAAATTAGAGCTTTGCCCGAAGATTTACATTTGACCGAGTCTTAGTCCTGAGTTGTTATGGCATTCAAATTTGCTTAAAAATCAAGCAAAATTCAACTCAAATCCATTAATCATGGCCGACCACTCATTGAAGAAACTTGAAGAGACTAAACCCCGCTATTTTTAGCAAACTACCCCCTCTCTTCACCTATAAATAAGACCCCCTCAATCCTTCATCCATCATGCATCATCCCTCATCCTTCATCATTCTCTCTTTTCTTTCAATTCTCTTAGCATTTTCCATTCCCCATGCCTAGCATCATCCCTTCATAGAGATTTTAGCAATTAAGCCTCTTAAAGAGCCCTTGGTTGGCCACCTTAGAGAGCCATCAGCAAAGGAGCAAAGCAAAGGAGTGAAGGAGCATCGTCGGTCAGAGTCTTGGGTGACAACCACTTTGATTTGGGTTTAATCTTTCCTTTCTTTGATTTAATCTAAAAATGTTTGCTATGTGTTCTTTATTTTTTGTTTACAACAATGTTAGCTTAATTTTATTTAAGCTAGGATGATTACTTTGATTAAATAATATTTATTTGATCATGCTTATAATAATTGTGCCTCAATCGATCATGTTTTCAATTAAAATCAAGTCTGTATTTCGTTCATACGTGATTGAAATGCACCTGAATTAGCTGAGCGATCCTAACCAGACGATGGCTAGTGGACACATAATTGAAATGTGCATGCTCAATTTAGATCCTAACATGATTAAATTGCAGGTTGCATAACAACTCTAACCAAGCTCTGTTATCTGCATAGTTTTTAGATTTGTGTGATTAAACTGTTCCAAACCTAACACATCCCTATTACTGCACACGAATGCTAAGAAACCCTTAGTAAATAAGGATCAGTAAAATGCATATTTACTAAGGATTCCGAAAGGACCTAATATGGTTTCCAAACTCATGAAAGATCAAGTTGCCATAGAATGTTTTTCTGAATATTACTAAGCATGATGATAATAAATTGAGTTTAATTAAAGTAATTGTCCTAGCTCCTTTATGTTATAATTGTTGCAAATTGTGTTTCAATTTGTTAAAATCTATTTCATTCATATAGTTTGCATATTTAGGATAATTTGCATTGGGATCATTGTATTTAGTTTAATATATTTAACTTTAATCATCACTTCTCAATCATATTGTGTTTTATTTACCGAGTTGTTAATATAGTTTTACAATTAAGTGATTAGCACAAATACAATCCCTGTGGAGACGATAACGCGATACTTACTTATTACTTGATAGCGACTGTGTACACTTGCACAAACCTACGCGTTACAAGTTTTTGGCGCCGTTGTCGGGGATTGTTAACTGTTGCCATAGACATTATGTTTTTTGTGAAATTACTTACTTTTAATTTGGTTTACTTCTAACATTACTAATTTATTCTTTTTAATTTTGTGATTTTCTTTTCAGGTGTTTTTGAGCATAAATCGAATTATTGATTTACTCCTTATAGACCCTGAAATTGAGTGAACTTTCAGACAAAGAAGACGTGAACGAACAGCTCAAAGACAAGTCGAGATGGATCTTGGAAATCAGAATCAAGACCAAGGTAATGAAGCCGATCATGTACGAAATCCTATCCTCATTGTTGATGATAGGGATCGATGCATCAGACAGTATGCTGTGCCACTTTTTAGTGAGTTAAATCCAGGAATTAGAAGGCCAGATATTGAGGCAACCCAATTTGAATTGAAACCAGTGATGTTTCAAATGCTCCAAACGATGGGCCAATTCAAAGATATGCCCACGGAAGATCCACATCTCCACCTTCAATTGTTTATGGAGGTAAGTTATTCATTCAAGATAGCCGGTGTGACTGAAGACGCACTAAGGTTGAAGTTGTTCCCGTACTCGTTGCGAGATCAAGCACGAGCATGGCTCAATTTATTGCCACCAAGTTCCATATCTACATGGCAAGAATTAGCAGAGAGATTTTTGGTTAAGTATTTCCCTCCTAGCAAAAACGCTAAGTTGAGGAACGAGATCACAACTTTCCAACAATTAGATGACAAGTCTTTGTATGAGGCTTGGGAGCGATTCAAGGAGTTACTTCGTAAGTGTCCTCATCATGGGATTCCTCATTGTATCCAGTTGGAGACATTCTATAATGGTCTCAAGGCACATACAAGATTGATGGTAGATGCTTCTGCGAATGGTGCAATTTTGTCTAAACCTTATAATGAGGCTTATGATATCGTCGAGAGGATCGCAACTAATAACTATCAATGGCCAACAAATCGAACAGCTTCAGGAAGAAGTGTAGCAGAAGTTCATGAAGTTGATGCCCTCACTTCGTTATCAGCTCAGGTATCGTCTATTTCTTTTATGTTAAAACAGTTTACCGCTAACAGCGCTAATAATTCTGCAGCTCAGCCACCATGTAACAGCCTAATTTAGGGGCTAGTTAGAATAGTGATCTCGGGATCATTAATCTGAGATTTGAGAAACTTATTTTCATGTTATATTATGAGTTAGAACATGATATCACATGTGCATGAAAATTTTGGTGCTTTGATTCTAGCAATTTCATGTTTAATCGCGAAAAAGGACTAAATCTCATAAAGTGTGAAAGTTCCATTTTAATTTCTAAAGGTACCAAATAGCCATAGATTGTTTAATTGAGGTCTTAAAAAGGCAATTTAGCCCCTTGTAATTGCTTGGCCGGCCATAGACTAGATGGGAGACAAAGATGGACAAAATTTGGTCAAAGTTAGTAAGAGCTGGTGACTAATTTGACTAGTTTAATATTAGAATAAAGAAAGAGAAGATATCATCTTTCTTGTTCATCTCTTCCACCGAAATTGCAAGGAAAATAAGGGTTGAAAGCTTCAAAAATTTCAGCACACTCTGTAACGACCCGAAATTGGGCCTAGTAGGATTGGGCCCATTGGACCTTGAGCGTAGAAGCGTTTTAAAATTTATGGGAATTTGAGAACGACATTATTTCAAGTTGGACTTATTAGGAAGGTGA
Organism: Gossypium sturtianum; assembly: GCA_025698515.1. Lineage (NCBI taxonomy): Eukaryota > Viridiplantae > Streptophyta > Magnoliopsida > Malvales > Malvaceae > Gossypium > Gossypium sturtianum. Next base: position 107,950,706 of record CM046949.1, read on the forward strand.
TTTTGGAAAGTTACGGGGTTCTATAAAGGCTCGGGGTTGAATTGGGCCCTAGTAAAAATTTGGTGTTTAAGCCTATTTAGGAGAAATAGTAAGTGGCATCAATACTTATGAAAATAAGTATTCAATTTGCTAGCATAATTGAGCATATGGCAAAGAGGATAAGGCATTAAGTGAAGAGTATGGAGGGAAGAGGTTCGAATCCCCTTGATGCAAAATTTTGACTATTTTTTTTTGTGTTCTTTCCCTAAGTGTCAGCCATGATGGTATATAAGGCAAGGTGGACTTTTTAATTTTGGAAAGGTGGCTAAGGAAATAAGGAAAAGATGAAGGTAAGGAAAGGAATCAAAAGAAAAGGAAGGAATAGGAACATGTTGGCTTAATGTGTGGAAAATGTTTTGGAAAGAAATTGTTGGTCAACATCCATCCTTGTGGCAAGAGTTACATACGGTTTTGCTAGGGAGAGGGGGGAAACCGAAACTTTTCCTTGCTTTTGAGTGTTCTTTTGGCTTTCTTTTTGAGAGTGACGTTTTGGGTACTTTTTCCTTGAGCATATCAGGTCATCTCCTTTTCAATCTTTTTCTTGTCGAATTCTTAAGCCCTCTCTTTTCTTCTCCAATTTCCTTCCTACTCATTCCTCTCCATAGCCTAACCTTTTCTCTCTTCCCTAATCTTTAACCGGTTCTTCCTCTTTTTCCCTTCCACATCATTCGATTTTCTTCGCAGTTTAATTCTCTTAGTTGAACACTCTCTATCGTTTTTTTGGATATACTCATTGCATCTTGTGAGTTAGTCCTTGTCTGAATCACTGTCCCGTTCTCCCCTAGAGTGGCGCTACAAGGAAATTAACAATCGGTAAGTAGTAGTTCTCTCTTTGTCAATAACTTTGTTTTATCCGAGTTTTTCTTTAATAATCGAGTGTTCTTCTTTCTCTCTCGTTGGGTCTGAGTTACATTCTTTTCTGTGATATGGCCATCGTTGGACTTAGGGCTTTCAACAAGGTGAAGGAGCACAAGTGATTTGTATTAACCAAATTGTTATCGTCGACTCGTCAAGCAAGTGGGGTAAGAACGTTGTTATAAGATTTGTTTTGGTTAAAGGTGGGATAATTGCTAACGACTCTTTCGCTCACCAAATATTGTTAGGACGGGATTTCAGTAGCCAAAGGGTAGGATCGATTTTGGTGCACTGAGGGAGATCACATTCGTGGTAAGTGGAGTTAGCCTAGTAAAGTGTTTTTAGTTACGATTATCAAAGTAGAGACTAACCTTCTATCAATTATCATTATAGGTGTTGAAACGGTAGAAAGCACAACTCGTAATCAAGGTGTGTAATTCCGTACCCTTCCGAATATATGTTTGAAATGGTGTGTAATCTCATACCTCTCTGAATGTTTGCATGAAATGTTCTATGATTCGGTCAAAATACCGAAGAAAATCGGAAACCGGCATCCATGACCACTCGGGAGTGCGTATGTTCATAGTAGTAACCATATTTTTGCAATGAAACAGTTTGGTCAGTAGCAGTGACGTGATTTTGAAAAATCACGAAAAATACGAGAAAGAAAATTAGAAAGCGAAAAAGATATCAAAATAAATCTTACTGTGTCTATTTTTATATGAAAGAAACGGAGTAGAAAGAGGAATTTTATATTCGTTGATATTTTAAATTTGGTGGGACTAGCTCTGATTGACTTCGTGGTTCCCTGATTTGTCTTAGAAAAATCATTTAAAATTGTACAAAGTGAATTATGAGTTATAATTTATATGAATAGATTCCTTGGTGATCCTATTTTCAATAGGAATAAGTGGGAGCAACATATGAAAACTGTACAGTGAGATATTTGAATTTCAGGTAAGAGAAGTCAGAACCATTGGACAGTGAAATAAGGGAAACTTTAAGAAATAAACTGTACTAAATGGTTAAGCCAAAAATTCTGTAAAAATTATAGTAAGAATACATATGAGTCTAGTTTCAAGGAAAATTTACGGATCAAAATTTAGAGCTTCCTAACTCGAGTTATGGTCAATTTAGTCAGTATGATGCGGATGGACAGTTTCAATTTTTATTGCCCAAATTAGTAGTTAAGTCTAAGTTGCGAAATTACCAAAATACCCTTGGAGGGTAAATTACCGAAATACCCCTGGGTTGCGAGATTACCGAATTACCCTTAGTGGGTAAAATTACTGAATTACAGAAATGCCCCTAATGGGCCGAATTGATATATTGCTTAATGGGCCGAATTGATATATTGCTTAATGGGCCGAATTGATATATTGTTTAATGGGCCGATTTGATAAATTGCCTTAAAGGGCCAATTTGTAAAGTGTTAATGGGCTAAACTTTTGTCTGAATTAATTATTGTTGATATATTTGTGAATATCATGATTTGCTATGTATGATGCATCTACATGAATTTGCATGGGTTGGGAAAATGTTGAAGAGAAGAAATTCTGGTGGCACTGCCACAAATATGTTTGATAATATGATACTCTGAGATTCTGGTGGCTTGCCCACAATTAAATGTGTTATAAAAGGCATAATGCCTGCGATTGGTGTGTTGGCGGGGTGGGTTGACTTGATCCCCACAGGTGTGATAGATGGTACGAGTGGTGTGTAGCGGATGGATTATTAGGTTGGTTTGGGATTGCATTACATTCATATGATATATTGTATACATTATTATGTATGGGATGGGAAAAATGTCAAGAGAAGTAGTAGCTGGTGGCTCGCCACATTTCGATTCTGGTGGCTCGCCACAAATTTCGATAATGGCTATGTGCCTAGCATATGGATTTACGACTCTGTGTCGATCATTTTTACCCAAGGCTGTGTGCCGATTATATTACCGTATATGATATTTTGGTGGCTCTGCCACAATCTGTATAGTGGCTATGCCACGCATAATTATGACTCTGGTGGCTCAGCCACAAATATTATAAATGGCAACTTGCCTGCGATTGGTGTGTTGGCGGGGTGGGTTGACTTGATCCCCACAGGTGTGATGGATGGTACGGGTGGTGTGCAGCGGATGAATATCTAGGATGGGTTGGGATTGCATACATTCATACATTTGCTTCATTTTAAGAATTGTTATGTAAAAGGGCTTAGGCCCAAGATATTGCTATATGGGTTCAAAGCCCGGTGGATGACAGTAAGGGTTTCACACACCGAGTTCTTGTAACTCACTCCCCTTTTCTTAACCCTTGTAGGTAATGCTCAGTGATGTGGACTTGGGCCCATGGATGACTCGGTGGAGGCCATACTTCAGAAATGGTAATATTGAACTTTAAATTTCTATTTCGGTTTATTTTATTATTTTGCTATTTTGCTTTAAGTTGTAATAAGGCCTCTGGGATATGTTTTAAATTGCTTTATGTTTAGTCGTACTTATTATATTGCTTGAATTGTTTTAACGGGGATTTTCTAAAATCATAAATAATGGTTTTCCAAAATTGATTAATAAATGGATTTTATAACAAACTTTTACAAATATTTTAACTCGAAAAGTTTCTCTCGAATTATCAACAATATTTTCAAAAGCCACGATTTTAAAGCTCACTACCTCGATTTTCAACTCATCAAACGATCTCTCAAAAATACTTGTATTTTATCTACGTTTCCGCAACGATTTCAAAATACTTCTACAGCTCTATTTCTAAATATCACATTTTTGTAAATTGTTTATTTCAATTATGCTTTCGCCACCAAAAAGGTTTTTAAAGATAATTACGTTTTCAAGTAGTTAACAATTGCTTAAGTGTTTTGGGTTTTAACAAAGAGGCTGTAATTCTCAAACAAGTTTTTCCATGTGACACGCCAGATTCGGGCCTAACTTCCAGGCTGATTTTGGGGTGTTACATTTTATGGTATCAGAGCCTGATTGCAAAACTCGGATGTGGTTTGGGTTCAAAAGCGTTTTCCAAAGCTGTTTAAAATTTTTTTTATGTTCTAAAGGAAGTATGGCACCACGGGTACCCGGCACCAAGTCAAGTAAGTTTATGTTTTCAATTTATGATTATTATGGTACGACTGTAGAAATACTCTAGAACTCTTAGCTTTAGGAGCTGAAACTATAGAAATTGAGACCTTAGATACGTACTACGAAAACAACTTTACTTCCTATACTCCATAAAACATTGTTTAATAAACATTGAATAATTATACTGATTCATAAGACTCGTAATCAGATTAAATCGATTTAGCAAATATGAGCGTTAAAGGACGTAGACGCGATAGATGTGGACGTGGTAGAGGCCGAGGTGCTAAGGCTAGATCTTCCGCACCAAAGCATGTGCCCGAAAGGGAGGCGCTGGCATCGCCAGTGGCTGAGACGGGATCTCATGATCAAGCTGGGGTTGACGAGCTGACTCAGATAGTTAAGGAGGTATTGGAGGAGGTTAAAGGAATCAGTGAAGCACTTCGAGTTGGGTGTATGGACTGTAAGAAGAAAAGAGATCGCGGTTCTTTTGGGTCATAGTCTCGTTCAGTAAAGCGTGTTAAGGCACGTCCAAATTTTCTGGCTTGCGAATATTGCAGAAGGCATCATCCGGGAGAATGCTAGAGGAGGTCAGGAGCATGCTTGAGATGCGGGTCTAAGGAGCATAAGGCTCGGGATTGTTTCATCACTATCAAGTCAGGTATGTTTTGGTTGGACGTGATGATTGAATGTATAAAATTTTAGGTATAAGTGGTAGATAACTGCTTGCTTCTGTGGTTAGATGTTTGGTTGAGTGAAAGAGGATTCAAGATTTTGTTAAAAGTACATTAGTGTTATTAAGATCAGAGTGCGCAGCAAAAGCATAGTGGTGTGATTTGAGCGGTGCATTTAGTATTTGGTTGGAAATTTCGAGGACGAAATTTCTTTAAGGAGGGTAGAATTGTAACGACCCGAAATTGGGCCTAGTAGGATTGGGCCCATTGGACCTTGAGCGTAGAAGCGTTTTAAAATTTATGGGAATTTGAGAACGGCATTATTTCAAGTTGGACTTATTAGGAAGGTGATTTTGGAAAGTTACGGGGTTCTATGAAGGCTCGGGGTTGAATTGGGCCCTAGTAAAAATTTGGTGTTTAAGCCTATTTAGGAGAAATACTAAGTGTCATCAATACTTATGAAAATAAGTATTCAATTTGCTAGCATAATTGAGCATATGACAAAGAGGATATGGCATTAAGTGAAGAGTATGGAGGGAAGAGGTTCGAATCCCCTTGATGCAAAATTTTGACTATTTTTTTTTGTGTTCTTTCCCTAAGTGTCGGCCATGATGGTATATAAGGCAAGGTGGACTTTTTAATTTTGGCAAGGTGGCTAAGGAAATAAGGAAAAGATGAAGGTAAGGAAAGGAATCAAAAGAAAAGGAAGGAATAGGGAACATGTTAGCTTAAGGTGTGGAAAATGTTTTGGAAAGAAATTGTTGGTCAACATCCATCCTTGTGGCAAGAGTTACATACGGTTTTGCTAGGGAGAGGGGGGAAACCGAAACTTTTCCTTGCTTTTGAATGTTCTTTTGGCTTTCTTTTTGAGAGTGACGTTTTGGGTACTTTTTCCTTGAGCATATCAGGCCATCTCCTTTTCAATCTTTTTCTTATCGAATTCTTAAGCCCTCTCTTTTCTTCTCCGATTTCCTTCCTACTCATTCCTCTCCATAGCCTAACCTTTTCTTTCTTCCCTAATCCTTAATCGGTTCTTCCTCTTTTTCCCTTCCACATCATTCGATTTTCTTCGCAGTTTAATTCTCTTAGTTGAACACTCTCTATCGTTTTTTTTTTGGATATACTCATTGCATCTTGTGAGTTAGTCCTTGTCCGAATCACTATCCCGTTCTCCCCTAGAGTGGCGCTACAAGGAAATTAACAATCGGTAAGTAGTAGTTCTCTCTTTGTCAATAACTTTGTTTCATCCGAGTTTTCCTTAATAATCGAGTGTTCTTCTTTCTCTCGTTGGGTCCGAGTTACATTCTTTTACGTGATATGGCCATCGTTGGACTTAGGGCTTTCAACAAGGTGAAGGAGCACAAGTGATTTGTATTAACCAAATTGTTATAAATCGACTCGTCAAGCAAGTGGGGTAAGAACGTTGTTATAAGATTTGTTTTGGTTAAAGGTGGGATAATTGCTAACGACTCTTTCGCTCACCAAATATTGTTAGGACGGGATTTCGTGTAGCCAAAGGGTAGGATCGATTTTGGTGCATCGAGGAGATCACATTCGTGGTAAGTGGAGTTAGCCTAGTAAAGTGTTTTTAGTTACGATTATCAAAGTAGAGACTAACCTTCTATCAATTATCATTATAGGTGTTGAAACGGTAGAAAGCACAACTCGTAATCAAGGTGTGTAATTCCGTACCCTTCCGAATATATGTTTGAAATGGTGTGTAATCTCATACCTCTCTAAATGTTTGCATGAAATGTTCTATGATTCGGTCGAAATACCAAAGAAAACCAGAAACCGACATCCGTGACCACTCGGGAGTGTGTATGCTCGTAGTAGTAACCATATTTTTGCAATGAAACAGTTTGGTCAGCAGCAGTGACGTGATTTTGAAAAATCACGAAAAATAGGAGAAAGAGAGTTAGAAAGCGAATAAGATATCAAAATAAAGATTGCTGTGTCTATTTTTATATGAAAGAAACGGAGTAGAAGGAGGAATTTTATATTCGGTGATATTTTAAATTTGGTGGGACTGGCTCTGATTGACTTTGTGGTTCCCTGATCTGTCTTAGAAAAATCATTTAAAATTGTACAAAGTGAATTCTGAGCTATAATTTATATGAATAGATTCCTTGGTGATCCTATTTTCAATAGAAACAAGTGGGAGCAACATATGAAAACTGTACAGTGAGATATTTGAATTTCAGGTAAGAGAGGTCAGAACCGTTGGACAGTGAAACAAGGGAAAATTTAAGGAATAAACTGTACTAAATGGTTAAGCCAAAAATTCTGGAAAAATTATAGTAAGAATACATTAGAGTATAGTTTCAAGGAAAATTTACGGATCTAAATTTCGAGCTTCCTAACTTGAGTTATGGTCAATTTAGTCAGTATGTCGCGGATGGATAGTTTCAATTTTTATTGCCCAAAATAGTAGTTAAGTCTAAGTTGTGAAATTACCAAAATACCCTTGGAGGGTAAATTACCGAATACCCCTGGGTTGCGAGATTACCAAATTACCCTTAGTGGGTAAAATTATCGAATTACGAAAATGCCCCTAATGGGCCGAATTGATATATTGCTTAATGGGCCGAATTGATATATTGCTTAATGGGCCGAATTGATATATTACTTAATGGGCCGAATTGATATATTGCTTAATGGGCCGAATTGATATATTGTTTAATGGGACGATTTGATAAATTGCCTTAAAGGGCCGATTTGTAAAGTGTTAATGGGCTGAACTTTTGTCTGAATTAATTATTGTTGATATATTTGTAAATATCATGATTTGCTATGTATGATGCATCTACATGAATTTGCATGGGTTGGGAAAATGTTGAAGAGAAGAAATTCTGGTGGCACTGCCACAAATATGTTTGATAATATGATACTCTGAGATTCTGGTGGCTTGCCCACAATTAAATGTGTTATAAAAGGCATAATGCCTGTGATTGGTGTGTTGGCGGGGTGGGTTGACTTGATCCCCACAGGTGTGATGGATGGTACGGGTGGTGTGTAGCGGATATATTATTAGGTTGGTTTGGGATTGCATTTCATTCATATGATATATTTGATACATTATTATGTATGGGATGGGAAAAATGCTGAAGAGAAGTGTAGCTTTGGTGGCTCGCCACATTCTCGATCTCAGTGGCTCGCCACAAATTACGATAATGGCTATGTGCCTAGCATATGGATTAACGACTCTGTGTCGACCATTTTTACCCAAGGCTTTGTGCCGATTATATTACCGTATATGATATTCTGGTGGCTCTGCCACAATCTGTATAGTGGCTATGCCACGCATAATTATGACTCTGGTGGCTCAGCCACAAATATTATAAATGGAAACTTGCCTGCGATAGGTGTGTTGGCGGGGTGGGTTGACTTGATCCCCATAGGTGTGATGGATGGTACGGGTGGTGTGTAGCGGATGGATATCTAGGATGGGTTGGGATTGCATACATTCATACATTTGCTTCATTTTAAGAATTGTTATGTAAAAGGGCTTAGGCCCAAGATATTGCTATATGGGTTCAGGCCCAGTGGATGACGGTAAGGGGTTTCACACAAGAACTCACTCCCCCTTTTCTTAACCCTTGTAGGTAATGCTCAGTGATGTGGACTTGGGCCCATGGATGACTCGGTGGAGGCCATACTTCAGAAATTGTGTTATTGAACTTTAAATTTCTATTTCGGTTTATTTTATTATTTTGCTATTTTGGTTTAAGTTGTAATAAGGCCTCTGGGATATGTTTTAAATTGCTTTATGTTTAGTCGTACTTATTATATTGCTTGAATTGTTTTAAAGGGGATTTTCTAAAATCATAAATAATGGTTTTCCAAAATTGATTAATAAATGGATTTTATAACAAACTTTTACAAATATTTTAACTCGGAACGTTTCTCTCGAATTATCAACAATATTTTCAAAAGCCACGGTTTTAAAGCTCACTACCTCGATTTTCAACTCATCAAACGATCTCTCAAAAATACTTTTATTTTATCTACTCAGTTTCATAACGATTTCAAAATACACAAAGCTCTATTTCTAAACATCACATTTTTGTAAATTGTTTATTTCAATTATGCTTTCGCCACCAAAAAGGTTTTTAAAGACAATTGCTTAAGTGTTTTGGGTTTTAACAAAGAGGCTGTAATTCTCAAACAAGTTTTTCCATGTGACACGCCAGATTCGGGCCTAACTTCCAGGCCGGTTTTGGGGTGTTACACACTCATCTCCTCATTAGTAAGTGTTCTAGTGATCTTTTCTTGAAAATAGTTTTACTTTTGAAACCCCTAGAGCTTAAGCTTTCAAATGAGGGGAATATTGTGCAATATGGTGAAAGGTTTAAATTTTTTCCATGAGAGCTTTCATTGTTATTTGCTGTATTTTTTTATGGAAGAAAACGAGGCTTAGTTGTAAGATGAACAACTTTTGTGAGAGGTTTTAGCATGAAAATACCAAATAGGACCTTGATGAAAAGGTTACAAATTATGTAGTAAGTATGTGAAATATTGATTTTTGATGATAGCTTTAAAAGCATTAAATGTTTACCTAGGCTTGTTGAAGGTAGAAATGTGATTAGAATTTATTTCCAAGCCTAGGGGCGAAAAGGTCATTTTGCCAAAGTCTAGGGGCAAAATGGTAATTTTGCCTAAGCATGATTATTGAAATGCTTACATTAATTTAGTGATCAAAATGAGCTAATTTTCTATTATAGAGCAAGAAGAACCAAGGATCCGCCTCGATCGGGGAAAGAGCAAAGTCTCGGACTAAATCGTCGAGCTAGCTCATTTTGAAATCGAGGTAAGTTTGTATGTGATTAATGAAATATTTATGTTAGCATAATTGAAAATGCTTGGTATCACATTGATGTATGATACTTCATTGAAATGAGAAATTGATGTTAAGTATTATGTTGAAGTCCTAGTGGACTATAATGAATATGGGATTGCTATCATCGAGATGTGAATTAGATAAAGTCCCGTATAAGACCATGTCCGGGACATGGCCTCCTGCACCCGAGTTAAGATCTGTATAAGACCATATCCGGGATATGGCTTCAGAAAAGAATAAGAAACTCGTTAAGACCACATCTGGGATGTGGCATCGATAATTGATGTGAAAGTCCACATAAGACCATATCTAGGATATGGCAATGGAATTTAGGAGTAACTCCATGTAGGACCACCTCGGGGATGTGGCATTGGCTTCGTCTCTACATGAACGACGTCGAATATACGTCTTTGACTATCCCTAGTGATTAAAGGGATAAGTAGATGAGTTTAGAAGTAGAAATGAGATTTGCACTAAAGTCATATGAATGAGTGAATACAGGTACTCATGAATGAGTCACGAAGAAACGTTTACGACATGTGGCATGGTATGTGCTAAATAAGGGAAATTGTGAGTAAGTATGGCAAGATGCCTATGACTTGTGTATGGTTAGTTAATATCATGGATGGATTATTTTATGAGCTTATTGTTGCTATTTATATTCATGCAAACTTACTAAGCTTTATGCTTACCCTCTTTATTGCCCTTTTCCCTTGTAGTATTGCCTAGATAACTAAAGGAACGTGGACGTAGGAGCTCGAAAATCACACTATTGACAAGCACTTTGGTATAACAATTTTAGACTTATTTTGAGTATGGCATGTATAGGACTTAAGTATTTTGTTAGTTAAAGTGTTGGCTATGTAAGTTTATAAAAGTAATTTTGTAGGCAAACTATTTTGTTTAATGAAGATGAAATTCTTGAAGTGTGCATTCTTTCGATATCGTGTATGTTGGATGAGTTCTTAGAATTACAAAAGGGTTAGGAATTGTATTGTTTTGAGTGGATGCATGCATGTGTGCAATGTAGGGTAAAAAGGGATGGTCACATAGCCTGCAAATTGTCTGTATGGGTAGACACACGGTCGTGTGACATGGGCGTGCTCCCAGGCCGTGTGAAGTCTGCACCTTGCACCTAGAATTTATATCACCACACGGCTGGGGCACACGGGCGTGTCATGGCCGTGTGACTTTAGTCAGTGTTGACCACAGTTGGAAGACATAGGCATGTCAAGGCCATGTGAACTTGGTCAGTATCGACCACGGTTGGAAGACACGGGCATGCCTCAGAGGCACACAGGCGTGTCCCTAGGCCTACACGGGCGTGTGGCCCCTGTTTCGTTAAAAAGTTTCTTGAATTCGTGAAAGTCTCCGGAAAGATCCCGATACTTCTCGGAAGTATTTTTTTAAGGCCTCCTAGGCCGAGCACGTGCGAACGATAGGGTTATACAAAATTTTATAACCCTATTCTAGATGTTTATGCAAGATTAGCTTGGTAATTGCCTCCAACCCTGTTCCGGCTTGAACACGGGCAAGGGGTGTTACATTTATTGGTATCAGAGCTACAGTTTAGTCAATTCTAGGACTAACGTAGCGTAGGTATGAGTCTAACTATATATGCCATATGTAAGAGTGTCTGAGTAATGATAGTGTGATGGCTCCTGACGTATAAAATTGTATTTTATGTAGTAGATGGATTCTGATCCAGACCGAACTACAGCCGATGATGCTACGAGTAACGCACCGGCTCCCGCTCAAGGGACCGCGCCAGCTGATAGTAGACCAGAGACCTTGGGTGAGGGGGAAGAGGCTCGAGAAGCCTTTCTCCACATGATGAGCAACTGGTATACTGAGTATACCCAAGAAAATCCTAACGCTCAACCCCCTCCGCCCCCACCTATCTCTCAACCTGCTCCAGTTGCTCCTCAAGTGGTTGAGGTGGTGAGAAGAGAAAGGCCTCCGGTGGATAAGATCCGGAAGCAAGGAGCCGGGGAATTTCGAGCGAATGAGGATGATGACCCAAAAAAAGTAGAATTGTGGCTCGAGAATACCATTCGGGTATTCGATGAGTTATCCTGCACGCCTAAGGAGTGCTTAAAGTGTGCGGTGTCTCTCCTGAGAGATTCAGCCTACCGATGGTGGAACACCCTGGTGTCGGTGGTGCCAAGGGAGAGAGTTAGTTGGGAATTCTTCCAAGAGGAATACCGGAAGAAGTATATCAGCCAGAGGTTCATCGACCACAAGTGAAAGGAATTCTTGGAATTGAAGCAAGGCCGTATGTTAGTGACTGACTATGAACGGGAGTTCGTAAGGCTTAGCATTTATGCACGAGAGTGCGTGTCTACCGAAGCCATCATGTGCAAGAGATTTGAGGACGGATTGAATGAAGATATCTGCCTATACGTGGGAGTTCTTGAATTAAAGGAATTCGTAGTGTTGGTGGATAGGGCCTGTAAAGCCGAGGAGTTGGCTAAAGAGAAGAGAAGAGCTGAGTACGAGTCTCGTGACTTGAGGAAGAGACAACTGAATAAGTCTCATCAATCTTCATCGAAGAAATTGAGGGATTTCACTACTCGATCAGTCACTTCAGCGGAGTTTTCAACCCTAGATAAAGGCAAGAAATTTTCAGGGTCGAAAGGGCAAACCACATCAGTTGCTAGTGTGGGCAACATTCGACCAAGTAGACCAGAATGCCCTCAGTGTGGTAGGCGCCATTCTAGTGAGTGTAGAGCTAATGAGAAAGCTTGCTTCAGATGTGGGTCCTTAGACCACTTTTTCAGAAATTGTCCCGAGATGGACGAGAAAGGGAAATCCTAGAATGTGAGATCGGGAAGTACCACTAGGGGAAGACCATTGAAAAACCCGAGGATTGAGATGGGAAGCAAGAATCCACCTAGAGAGCAAGCTGCTAGAGTTGAGGGTAGAGCACCGGCGAGGACATATGCCATTCGTGCTCGTGAAGAGGCATCCTCCCCCAACGTGATAACGGGTATCTTTTCTCTCCATAATACTCATGTTATAGCTTTAATCGACCCGGGATCTACCCACTCATACATATGCATAAAATTAGTCTCTAGCATGAGCATGCCTATAGAGTCTACCAAATTCATCATAAGAGTGTCTAATCCCCTAGGCAAGTGTGTGTTGGTTGATAGAGTTTGTAAAGGATACCCTTTGATGATTAAGGGTCATTGTTTTCCGGTCGATCTTATGTTATTACCGTTTGACGAATTTGATGTTATTCTCGGGATAGATTGGTTAGTAACCCATGGTGTAATTGTGAATTGTGGGAAGAAGCATATCGAGTTGAGAGATGAAAATGGTAATTTTGTTCGTGTTGAATCAGATAAGCCAGATAGGTCGCCAATAGTGATATCAACCATGTCGACTCAGAGGTACCTAAGGAAGGGATATGAGGCTTATCTTGCCTTTGTGTTGAACACTAAAGAGATAGAGTTAAAAATTGAGTCAATACCCATAGTATGCGAGTACCTAGATGTTTTCCCGGAAGAGTTGTCAGGGCTACCTCTGAATAGAGAGATTGAATTTGGGATTGAATTAGTTTCGGGTACTGCCCCTGTTTATATTGCTCCATATAGAATGGCTCCAACTGAGCTAAAGGAGCTAAAAGCACAGTTGCAAGAATTAACATATAAGGGTTTTGCGATGCCGAGTTTTTCTCCGTGGGGTGCTGTAACAGCCCGGTTCTAGGGCTAGTCAGAATAGCGGTTTCGAGATCACTAATCTGAGGTTGAGAAAATTTATATTGACGTTAATTTATGTGCTGTAGCATGATTATATGGATACATGAAAATTTTGGTGTTTTAATTTGAGTGACAAAGACATTAATTGCGAAAAAGGACTAAATCGCATAAAGGGCGAAAGTTCTATTTTTCATGGTGGAGGTGCCTAATAGCTATATAAAGTAAATTTAGAGGATTTTAAAGTGCAATTAGGCCATTCAATGTGTGTTGGCCGGCCATACAAGCTAGGGGAGACAAGAGCATTAATTTTAGTCAAAATTTGGTGACATTAGGTGAATAAAAAAAGATAAAAAGATGAGATATCATCTTTTACTATTCCTTCTTCTTCTACCACCGAAATTTGAGAGGAAATAAGGGTTCTTGGGGTTCAAAATTTTCAGCTGCATCTCATCCTTGCAAGTAAGTCATTTTGATGATTATTTTTGATGATTTTTGTATTTTTGGAGTCCCTAAAGCTTAAGCTAGCTAATGGGGGGACTAGTTTGTAATATGGTTGAAAGTCTAAGGACTTGCCATGAGAGTAGTTGTGTTGTTAGTTGAGTTTTCATGGAAGAAAATGAATGTTAGGGAGGTGAGAAACAACTTTTGTGAAAGGTGTTAGCATGGAAACACCTAAATAGGACTTGAAAGCAAAGATTAAATTTGTGTCATAAATGCATGATATAGTTGGAATGGTGAGTAGTTGTAAGAGAAATAAATGTTCATATATGCTTGTGCATTGAGAAAATGTGTTGAAAAATAAATTACGAGCCTAGGGGCAAAATCGTAATTTTGTCAATGTACAAGGGCAAAATGGTCATTTTTGCCCAAGTATAGAATTTGGTGTATTATGATCATAGAATGATCTAAACGAATAAATTTTATTGTTATAGATCAAGAAGAGCACGGAATCAACCTTGACCGTTGAAAAGGCAAGGTGACAGACTAAATCGTTGGTTATCACGTTTTGCACCGAGGTAAGTTTATGTGTAAGCAATGTATATTTTTGTGAACCTTATGTTGCTAATTAGAGTATGGTATGATTGAGAACATATGTGGTACTAATAGATGGAATGAGGTAGTTATTGAATAATTATCGTATGATTGATGAAATAATCTTGTGATTGTGCAACGGCAACTCTTAATGGTGGGCTAAGTGCGATACCACCTTGTTGTTCAATTACGATGGGCTATGTGCGATACCATCGTCTATTAATCTTTTGGTGGGCTGTGTGCGATACCACCCTAATAATGACTGATGGTGGGCTAAGTGCGAAATCACCGAGAAATTCGGCTTTGAGAAATAGATTAGATGTGTTTTATTATATGAATTTGTGATGCTAAGTGCAGGGGAACCGATAATGAATGTATACATTATGCTTGTGAAGTGGTTAGTGTGTGTGAATAGAGGAAATGAGTAAGTATGATCATGAATGTAAATTGTTTCTTGGTTAGTACATAATGCTATGAAATTGTTTGGTACATGTTAAAAAGTTATATTGTTTACATGTAAACTTACTAAGCTTAAAGCTTACTCCCCTTCTCTTTTCCCTTGTTTTATAGAGTCTTAGAGCCGAGCCTGAATACGCAGCTAACCGAAAGACCGCCCACACTATCAGCTCCCCTCGGTATACCTAGACTTAATGATTATTGTAAATGGCATGTATAGGTGCTAGGCTGGTTAAGTTATTTTGTTATTTTGGCCAAAGGTGTATTGACATCTTGTAAGATATTGAAATTTGTAAATTGCCATGCATGATGGCTCATTCTACCTTTTATGAAATTATAAGGTTACCTATGGAAGTCCATGTTGAAGTTATGAGTGTTTATTGGTATGTTGAATGGATTCTTGTAGTGTAAGCTATAGGAGTGCTAAGAGCTTGGCAAACAGCCTTGTTCTGGTCCACATGGGTAGGTACACGGGCATGTGTCTAGGCCGTGTGAGACACACGATCAAGTCGTGGGCGGGTGCCCTGGCCGTGTGAAGTCTGCACTTTGAAATTAGAATTTGAAATGGTCACACGGTTAAAGCACGCGGGCGTGCCGAGGCCGTGTTGAATAAGTCAGAATACCAAGGTATGGCACACGGTTTAGACCCACGGGCGTGTTAAAATCGTGTGTGATTAGTCAGTGTCGACCACGGATGAAAAGCACAGACGTGTGATAGGGTACACGGGTGTGTTCCCAAAATGCATGGGCGTGTGCCCTAACCGTGGGCAAATTGGCAGAATACTAGGTTTTTAGGCACGGTCTGGGGACATGAGCGTGTGTGCCTATGCACGGGCGTGTCTCTTCTTGCACGGGCGTGTAAGACCTGTCTTGAAAGGAAAAATTTTAAGAATGGAAAAAGTTTTGGATTAGTCTTAAGGGTCCTCGGGTGCATGACTTAGGCCTCGTAAGTCGAGAAGGAGGTTTTAGAGAGTAACGACGTAAAGCCTAAGTGGCGATTAAGTGGTTTGAGTTCGGTAACGCCTCAGGCCCGGTTCCTGACGTAGAACCCGGGGAAGGGGTGTTACAGGTGCTCCCGTCCTATTCGTCAAGAAGAAAGATGGTTCCATGAGACTATGTATAGACTATCGACAACTCAACAAGGTGACGGTGAAGAATAAGTACTAGCTGCCAAGGATCGACGATCTATTTGATCAATTGAAGGGAGCTACGGTATTTTCCAAGCTAGATTTGAGGTTAAGGTACTACCAGTTGAGAGTCAAGGACTCGGATGTGCCAAAAACCGTATTTAGGACTAGGTATAGCCATTATGAATTTTTGGTCATGCCTTTTGGTCTAACGAGTGCCCCCGCGATCTTCATGGATTTGATGAATCACATTTTTCGACCGTACTTGGATAGATTTGTTGTGGTCTTCATCGACGACATACTAATCTACTCTTGAGATGAGAACGATCATGCTGAGCATTTGAGTATGGTTTTATGAGTTTTGAGAGAAAAACAATTGTATGCCAAATTTGGTAAAAGTGAATTTTGGCTTAAGGAAGTGGGATTTTTGGGGCACATTGTATCGGGAGATGGGATTAGAGTCGACTCGAGTAAGATTTCAGCAATTGTTGAATGGAAACCACCGAGGAGCGTAACTGAAGTGAGAAGTTTTCTAGGCCTAGCCGGCTATTATAGGCATTTTGTCAAGGGGTTTTCCATGATTGCTACCCCAATGACGAGACTTTTACAGAAAGATGTGAAGTTTGTTTGGATGGAAAAGTTTCAACAGAGTTTTGAGAAACTAAAGACACTATTGACTAGGGCTCCCATTTTGGTGCAACCAGAACTGAGGAGAGAATTTGTGGCTTACAGTGATGCGTCCTTGAATGGATTGGGCTGTGTACTTATGCAAGAGGGTAAAGTGATTGCATACGCCTCTAGGCAGTTGAAGCCGCACGAGAAGAACTACCCGACTCATGATTTAGAGTTGGCCGCAATCGTGTTTGCGTTAAAAATTTGGAGGCATCATTTATATGGTGAAAGGTATCGGATTTTCACCGACCACAAGAGCCTAAAATATTTGATGACCCAAAAAGAATTGAATTTGATGCAACGAAGGTGGATGGAGTTAATGAAAGATTATGACTTGGTAATTGACTATCATTCGGGAAAGGCGAATGTGGTCACCGACGCTTTGAGCATAAAATCATTATTTGCACTAAAAGCCATGAACACTCAGATGACCTTGTTAGTTGATAGTTCCGTTTTAGCCGAGTTGAGGGCTAAACCATTATTTCTCCAAGAGATTTGTGAAGCCCAGAAGGATGATAACAGTTTGCAAGCCAAGAGAGTTTTATGTGAGTCGAGCGTTGAGACAGACTTTCGAGTAAATCTTGATGGATGTCTAACTTTTCGAGATCGAGTCTGTGTACCCAGGAATTATGAGCTCATTCGCAAAATTTTGCATGAAGCACATAACGGATGTTTGAATGTACACCCAGGCAGCACAAAGATGTACCATGATTTGAAGAGATGGTACTGGTGGTTGGGTATGAATAAAGATATTTTCGAATTTGTATCAAAATGCCTAATTTGTCAGCAAGTGAAGGCTGAACATCAAGTACCTTCAGGTTTACTTCATCCCCTTATGGTTCCTGAGTGGAAGTGGGACCGTATTACTATGGACTTCGTGTCGGGTTTGCCGTTGACTCCCAAGAGGAAAGATGCAGTGTGGGTAGTGATTGATAGGCTCACTAAGTCAGCCCACTTTATACCAGTGCGAATCAACTATTCACTCGATAAATTGACAGACTTGTACATGTCTGAGATAGTAAGACTTCACGGTGTACCGTTGTCGATCATTTCAGATAGAGATTCGAGATTCACGTCACGATTTCGGAAAAAGATATAAGAAGCATTGGGCACGAAATTGAGTTTCAGTATCGCCTTCCACCCACAAATTGACGGGCAGTCAGAGAGAGTAATTCAGATACTTGAAGACATGCTTCGATGTTTTGTTTTGGAATTCCACGATAATTAGGAGAAATACTTACCATTGGTGGAATTCGCTTACAACAACAACTTTCAATCAAGTTTAAGAATGGCGCCTTATGAGGCATCGTATGGGCGTAAGTGTCAAACTCCGTTGTATTGGTCAGAACTCAGATAGAAACAGATACACGGGGTTGACTTGGTTAAGGAAACTGAGGAGAAGGTAAAAGTGATACGTGACTGTTTGAAAGTCGCCTCAGATAGACAGAAGTCCTATTCAGATTTAAAAAGGAAAGAAATAGAATTCAATGCCGGTGATAAAGTGTTCTTAAAAGTATCACCTTGGAGGAAAGTCCTCAGATTTGGCTGGAAGGGCAAATTGAGTCCGCGCTTTATCGGACCTTATGAGGTTACCGAAAGAATAGGACGGGTAGCTTATCGGTTAGTTTTGCTACCTGAGTTAGAAAAGATTCATGATGTCTTTCACGTATCCATGTTACGTCGATACCGTTTAGACCCTTCACATGTTATAGAGCCGACAGAGGTAGAGATACAACCGGATTTAACATATGGTGAAGAACCAATTAGAATTTTGGCTCGTGAAGTCAAGCAGTTAAGGAACAAAAGCATAGCCCTAGTGAAAGTCCTATGGAAAAGGCACGGTATAGAAGAGGCCATATGGGAGTCCGAGGAATCGATGAGAAACCAATATCCAAATCTTTTCACTGGTAAGATTTTCGAGGACGAAAATCCTTAAGGGGGAGAATTGTATCAGCCCGATTTAGGGGCTAGTCAGAATAGTGATCTCGGGATCATTAATTCGAGATTTGATAAACTTATTTTCATGTTATATTATGAGTTAGAACATGATAGCACATGTGCATGAAAATTTTGGTGCTTTAATTCTAGCGATTTCATGTTTAATCGCGAAAAAGGACTAAATCGCATAAAGTATGAAAGTTCCATTTTAATTTCAAAAGGTACCAAATAGCCATAGATTGTTTAATTGAGGTCTTTAAAAGGCAATTTAGCCCCTTGTAATTGCTTGGCCGGCCATAGACTAGATGGGAGACAAAGATGGACAAAATTTGGTCAAAGTTAGTAAGAGTTGGTGACTAATTTGACTAGTTTAATATTAGAATAAAGAAAGAGAAGATATCATCTTTCTTATTCATCTCTTACACCGAAATTGCAAGGAAAATAAGGGTTGAAAGCTTCAAAAATTTTAGCACACTCATCTCCTCACTAGTAAGTGTTCTAGTGATCTTTTCTTAAAAATAGTTGTACTTTTGAAACCCCTAGAGCTTGAGCTTTCAAATGAGGGGACTATTGTGCAATATGGTGAAAGGTTTAAAGTTTTTCCAGAGAGCTTTCATTGTTATTTGCTGCATTTTTTATGGGAGAAATTGAGGCTTGGTTGTTAGATGAACAACTTTTGTGAGAGGTGTTAGCATGAAAACACCAAATAGGACCTTGATGAAAAGGTTACAAATTATGTAGTAAGTATCTGAAATATTGATTTTTGATGATAGCTTTAACAGCATTAAATGTTTACCTAGGCTTGTTGAAGGTAGAAATGTGATTGGAATTTATTTTCGAGCCTAGGGGCAAAAAGGTCGTTTTGCCAAAGTCTAGGGGTAAAATGCTAATTTTGCCTAAGCATGATTATTGAAATGCTTACATTAATGTAGTGATTAAAATGAGCTAATTTGCTATTATAGAGCAAGAAGAATCGAGGATTCGCCTCGATCGGGGAAAGAACAAAGTCTTGGACAAAATCGTCGAGCTAGCTCATTTTGAAATCGAGGTAAGTCTGTATGTGATTAATGAAATATTTATGTTAGCATAATTGAAAATGCTTGGTATCACATTGATGTATGATACTTCATTGAAATGAGAAATTGATGTTAAGTATGATGTTGAAGTCCTAGTAGACTATAATGAATATGGGATTGCTATCATCGAGATGTGAATTAGATAAAGTCAGTATAAGACCATGTCAGGGACATGGCCTCAAGACGAAAGTTAAGATCTGTATAAGACCATATCCGGGATATGGCTTCGGAAAAGAATAAGAAACTCGTTAAGACCACATTTGGGATGTGGCATCGATAATTGATGTGAAAGTCCACATAAGACCATATCCGGGATATGGCATTGGCATTAGGAGTAACTCCATGTAAGACCACCTCGGGGATGTGGCATTGGCTTCGTCTCTACATGAACGACGTCGAATATACGTCTTTGACTATCCCTAGTGATTAAAGGGATAAGTAGATGAGTTTAGAAGTAGAAATGAGATTTGCACTAAAGTCATATGAATGAGTGAATACAGGTACTCGTGAATGAGTCACGAAGAAACGTTTACGACATGTGGCATGGTATGTGCTAAATAAGAGCAATTGTGAGTAAGTATGGCAAGATGCCTATGACTTGTGTATGGTTAGTTAATATCATGGGTGGATTATTTTATGAGCTTATTGTTGCTATTTATATTCATGCAAACTTACTAAGCTTTGTGCTTACCCTCTTTATTGCCCTTTTCCCTTGTAGTATTGCCTAGATTACTCAAGGAACGTGGACGTAAGAGCTCGAAAATCACACTATCGACAAGCACTTTGGTATAACAATTTTAGACTTATTTTGAGTATGGCATGTATAGGACTTAAGTATTTTGTTAAGTTGTAATTTTTAGTCAAAGTGTTGGCTATGTAAGTTTATAAAAGTCATTTTGTAAATGGCCCTATGAGTTAGGCAAACTATTTTGTTTAATGAAGATGAAATTCTTGAAGTGTGCATTCTTTCGATATCGCGTATGTTGGATGAGTTCTTAGAATTACAAAAGGGTTAGGAATTGTATTGTTTTGAGTGGATGCATGTATGTGTGCAATGTAGGGTAAAAAAGGATGGTGACATAGCCTGCAAATTGTCTGTATGGGTAGACACACGGCCGTGTGTCTAGACCGTGTGGGATCCACGGCTAGCACATGGGCGTGCTCCCAGGCCGTGTGAAGTCTACACCTTGCACCTAGAATTTAAATCACCACACGGCTGAGGCACACGGGCGTGTCAAGGCCGTGTGACTTTAGTCAGTGTCGACCACGGTTGGAAGACATAGGCGTGTCAAGGCCGTGTGAACTTGGTCAGTGTCGACCACGGTTGGAAGACACGGGCATGCCTCAGAGGCACACGGGCGTGTCCCTAGGCCTACACGGGCGTGTGGCCCCTATTTCGTTAAAAAGTTTCTTGAACTCGTAAAAGTCCCTGGAAAGATGCCGATACTTCTTGGAAGTATTTTTTTAGGGCCTCCTGGGCCGAGCAAGTGCGAATGATGGGGTTAAATGAAATTTTATAACCCTATTCTAGATGTTTATGCAAGATTAGCTTGGTAATTGCCTCCAACCCTGTTCCGGCTTGAACACGGGCAAAGGGTGTTACACACCATGTCCGTTTGAAGTAGTTTCCTTGTGTACTGTGGGAAAGGTCATTCTTTTGAGAATTGTCCATCAAATCCTGAGTCAGTGTACTATGTGGGGAACCAACATCGAAATAGGAGTGGACAAGGACCCCAGTCCAACTCCTACAATCCTTCATGGCGTAATCATCCTAACTTTTCTTGTAGCAACCAAGGAAATGGACTGAACAACAACTTATTGCAGCATAGGCCCAACCAATCTCAAGGGTTTAATCAGTAAGCTCCAAAACCACCTCAAGCTGAGGCATCTATTAGTTTGGAGAACTCGTTGAAAGTATACATGGCAAAGAATGACGCTTTGATCCAAAGCCAAGCAGCAACATTGAAAAATTCAGAAAACCAAATGGGCCAGTTAGCTACGGAGCTTCGTAATAGACCGCAAGAAACCTTGCCGAGCAATACTAAGAATCCAAGAAATTTGGGTAAAGAACATATCAAGACAGTGGCATTGCGAAGTGGTAAAATTATGGAACCCCGATTGATTGATGTCGAAGATAAGCCCATTGAGAATAATCAACCAGCTGTTGAAATTCCTACACCAAAAGAGTCAGAATTTGCAAAGACTGACAAGGTAAATCCTAACTTAGTGAATTCAGATACTTTAACATCTTCTTTGGATGCAGATTTACCTACTTAGAAGAGTTATCCGATTCAACCGAAAGTTCCATCACCTCCATATCCGTAGAGATTGTAGTAACACAAGCAGAAACATGAGGTGCAACTCAAGAAGTTTTTGGATGTTTTGAAGCAGTTACACATCAATATTCCCGTTGGTGGAGGCTTTAGAACAAATGTCAAATTTTTGAAGTTTATGAAGGATATACTATCCAAGAAGAAACGACTGAGTGAGTATGAGACTGTTGCCTTGAAAAAGGAGTGTAATGCGTTCTTGCAGAACAAACTGCCACCGAAATTGAAAGACCCAGGAAGCTTTACTATACCCTATAACATTGGTGAATCTTACTATGGTAAAGCTTTGTGTGATTTAGCAGCGAGTATCAACTTGATGCCTAAGTCTATTTTTAAGATGCTAGGGATAGGTGAAGTAAGACTTACAACTGTGACGCTTCATCTAGCGGGTCGATCTTTAGCATATCTCGAGGGAAAGATCGATGATGTTTTGGTAAGAGTCGATAAATTTATTTTTCTTGTTGATTTCATTGTCTTAGATTTTGAAGCAGATAAGGAAGTGTCGTTTATCCTTGGGAGACCTTTCTTAGCCACGGGAAGAATGTTAATTGATGTGCAGAAAGTGAACTCACCATGCGAGTTCAAGATGATCAAGTAACCTTTAACATTCTTAAAGCGATGAAATTTCGATCAAATGTAAGAGTGTTGATTATGGAAGAGATATAAACCTTGGTTTCCATGGAAAGTAGTTTTGAAGAAGATCCATTGGAGAAAGCCTTAGATCTTGACCCTTTGGAGTATGAAGGTGAAGAAAACATGGCTTTGATAATCCGAGAAATTTTATTCAATCCACAAGGTTTGAACTGTTAGAGTTAGAAGTCAGAGAATTTGTGCAACCCAAGTTGTCAATTGAAGAACCACCTAAACTCGAACTAAAAGTACTTCCTTCCCATTTGAAATACATTTATTTAGGTGACTGTTTCACTTTGCCTGTGATTATTTCAACAGAACTGACGAAAGATCAAGAGGAGCAACTAATTGCTGTTCTAAAGAAATTTAATAAAGCAATTGGTTGGACCATAGCTGATATTCGAGGTATAAGCCCTTCTTTTTGCATGCATAAAATTATTTTAGAAGAAGGTGAAAGAGCTCAAATTGATGGGAAAAGGAGGCTCAATCCTATTATGAAAGAAGTTGTGAGAAAAGAAGTGATCAAATGGTTAGATGCAGGAATCATCTATCCTATTTCAGATAGTTCGTGGGTAAGTCCGGTGCAGTGTGTGCCAAAGAAAGGTGGAATCGCGTTTGTTGAAAATGAGCGTAACGAGTTGATTCCAACAAGAACTGTTACTGGTTGGAGAATTTGTATTGATTACAGAAAATTGAATAAAACCACTTGAAAGGACCATTTTCCGTTGCCTTTTATGTATCAGATGTTAGATCGACTGGCAGGTAATGATTTCTATTATTTTTTAGATGGCTATTAGGGATATAACCAAATAGTTATAGCTCCGAAGGACCAACATAAAACAACCTTTACTTGTCTATATGGTACGTTTGCTTTTAGGCGAATGCCTTTTGGTTTATGCAATGCACCTACAACATTTCAACGATGCATGATGGCAATATTCACTGATATGGTTGAAAATTTTGTTGAGGTTTTCATGGATGATTTTTCTATTTTTGGTAACACTTATGATATTTGTTTGAGTAATTTGGCTAAGGTACTGAAGAGATGTTAAGAGACAAATCTTGAAAAATGTCATTTTATTGTTAAGGAAGGGATTGTCTTAGGGCATAAAATCTTAAAAAGAGGAATTGAAGTTGATAAAGCAAAGGTGGATGTAATTGAAAGATTACAGGCCCCAATTAATTTGAAACGAGTAAGAAGTTTCTTAGGCCATTCCCATTTTTACCGAAAGTTTATCAAAGATTTCACAAAAATTTCTAAACCGTTCTGTTTGTTGTTAGGGAAAGATACAGTGTTTGATTTCAACAAAGCATGTTTGGAAGCTTTTGAAGATCTAAAAAAAGGGTTAATCTCAGCCCCAATAATCGTTACACCTGATTGGAACTCACCTTTTGAGTTGATGCGCGATGCAAGCGATTATGCTGTTGGAGTTATGATGGGTCAAAAAAGAAACAAAGTGTTTCACCCTATTTTTTATGCAAGTAGAACTTTGACGGGAGCCCAACTCAATTATACAGTAACTAAAAAGGAACTCTTTGCTATAGTTTTTTCTTTTGACAAATTTCGCTCATATCTTATAGGTACAAAAGTTACAATATTTACTGACCATGCGGCCATTAAATAATTGTTCACGAAGAAAGATGCAAAATCGAGGCTAATTCATTGGATACTTTTACTCTAATAATTTGAACTTGAGATCCAAGATAGAAAAGGTGTCGAAAATCAAATAGCTGATCATATGTCGAGGTTGGAGAAAGATGAGGTAACTCGATCATGTGTGCCTATCAACGAGAATTTCCTAGATGAACATTTATTTGAGGTAAGTCGAATTCATGAAACACCTTAGTTTGCTGATTTTGCCAATTATCTTGCATGTGGAATAATTCGTCGAGAAATGACATACAAACAAAGAAAAAATTCCTTCATGATAGTCGGTGTTATTTTTGGGAGGATCCATTTTTGTTTAAACAGTGTGCAGATAATATAATCTGAAAGTGTGTAGATGAAAGTGAGATTGTTGAGATCTTGTATCATTGCCATTCATCTCCAAGTGGGGGACACTTTGGTGGTTCACGTACTGCAGCAAAGATTTTGCAAGTAGGTTTCTTTTGGCTTACACTATTTAAAGATGCTTATGGCACTACAGCAAAACAGGTTTTTAGCGGCGTTTTTTTGGGCCTATAGCGGCGCTTATAAGCACCGCTAAAACAATCAAAGCGCCTCAAAAAATGCCGCTATAGATAACACCCCAAAATTTTACGGCGTTTATGTAGAAAAGCGCCACTATAGAACATAACCTTTAGCGGCGCTTTCCCCACAAACGCCTAAAGAAAATGACCTTTAGCAGCGTATTTCCCAAAAAACGCCGCTAAAAGTCATGTTTTTAGCGGCGTTTTTAGTAAAAGTGCCGCTAAAAGTCATGTAAGACACACGCTTTTATCGTTCTTTCATGTTTCACATTTGATGTTCCTCATAATTTGTAGTTCCAGTGATTTTTCTTCATCGTTTACCTTTATTTTTTGTTCGTATAGTAATATCAACTCTAGCACTCCCCATGAAATTAGTTTTATTGATAAGATTTATAAATAATGTGTTGAAATTCAATTTTTTACGAAAGTTTAAATAAAATTCAGTTGAAAAGTTTTCTACCAATCAAAAACAGCAAACAGTAAATACCAACTTTCTTCTTTTCACTGAAAAATGATGTTCAACATTGTTACACTGAACTGCAAAATGCAAATATTATATATCATCGGGATCTTAAGGATTTTTCAATAATTAATCAACAATAAAAATAAGCATTCTACTCTAAATAGGTTCATCGTTGCTACGATGGATATTTGATACCATATTCTGTAACACCCCAAACCCGGCCTAGACGTTACGATTGAATCTGACGTGTCACATCGAAGTGTTTTTCGAAATCAGGCTTGTTGAGAGAAATTCATTTTTAAACGATAGCCATGTTTGTTACTGTTGGTTTCTTAGTAACTTAAAATTCGCGGAAGCTACTCTAATTAAAATCATCCTGCAGTTCGAAAATACATGTTTGTCTTCAAAACAGTTATTATTTTTGAAAATTTTTTTGTATAGGGTTGGCAGTTCAAAATAAGAAATTAAAAACCCAATCAAAAAGAAAATTAAATCCACCAAAGGCCTTATTACCCAAAATCCATATCCCAATATAAAAGAAAGAAATATATAAGTCTAAAACAACCATCAACAAACGTGTGGCCACCTTCGAGTCCCTCGCTGCTCCAAATCGTCTAAGGCTGGGGATTACATGCACAGTTAAAAGAAAAGTTTAAGTTACGAGAACTCAATGTGTAATCCCCCTATCACT
Organism: Gossypium sturtianum; assembly: GCA_025698515.1. NCBI lineage: Eukaryota > Viridiplantae > Streptophyta > Magnoliopsida > Malvales > Malvaceae > Gossypium > Gossypium sturtianum. The sequence goes on from CM046949.1 coordinate 107,976,505, forward strand.
CAATCAGTAATACATGCGATATGATCTAGGCACGAGCCCTGCCCGATGAATGGTGCGGTGTGGGCCTTAGCCAAAACGAGAATGGTGTAGTGTAGCCCTTAGCCCATTACAGGATCGGAATCAGAAACAGAATACATGTGGCCCTATGCCCAATACAGTGACAGTATCACTAACAAAAATGAAACAATGCAATCATGCAACCCCTCCCAATCCAACCAACACACCACCCGTACCAACCAACACACCATGTGGGGATTAAATCGACCCACCCCGCCAACACACCAATATCAGCACCGGTTGCGACACTAATCAATATCGCAGCAAAGTTTCTTATAATCAGAATGGTAAGAGCCATAAACAGGATAGCTATAATACCGTGAGTACAGTAATATGATTGGCACAAAGCCATCGGTAATAGTAATATGATCCGCACACAGCCATCAGTAATTGTGATATGATCGGTACAAAGCTATCAGTAATGGTGATATGATCGGCACAAAGCCATCAGTAGCAGTGATATGACCGGCACACAGCCATCAGTAGCATCGCAACAAAGCTACCAGCAACGGTATCGCAACAAAGCCGCGCGATACTTGATATCAAAGCAAAGTTGCGATAACGATGATATGTGGCAAAGCCACCAATCGCGATGATTGTGGCAGAGCCACCCGATCTGATACTTCCTCCATAACAGTATCCCAATCCCATGCAGTATGTCGGGTATGCAAAATGCCATGCTCAGAATCAGTCATACAAATTACAGACAAATCAGTCGTTTACGTCACAGACAAATCAATCATTTACATCGCAAACAAATCAATCGTTTACCCTCGAGAGGCAAAATAGTCATTTTACCCTTTGGGGGTATATCGGTCAATTCACCTAACAGAGGTATTACAATCATTTTACCTACAGGGGCATCACGGTCATTTTACCGTACAGGAGCATTACGGTCATTTTACCCTACAGGGGCATTACGGTCATTTTACCCTACAAGGGCATTACGGTCATTTTACCCTAAAGGGGCATTACGGTCATTTTACCCTACAGGGGTATTACAGTCGTTTTACCGTACAGGGGTATTACGGTCATTTTACCCTACAGGGGTATTACGGTCATTTTACCCAATGGGGGTATTTTGGTCATTTTACCATATGGGGGTATTTTAATAATCCTACCCTACATGGGTATTTCGGTCATTTTACCCTACAGGGGTATTACGTTCATTTTACCCTACAGGGGTATTACGGTCATTTTGTAACAGCCCAATTTAGGGCCTAGCCGGGATAGTGGTGTGAGACCATAAACCCGAGTCAGTAAAATTGAGTTGTTAAGGTTTATGACATGTTTACATCATAGTATTAAAGTTCCATGTAGAAATTTTGTGAAATTGACATGGAATGATAAAAAAGGACTAAATTGCAAAAGTTTCAAAATATGAGTTTCTAGAAGCTTTTTTTATGAAATAGCTTTAAAATATTAATTATGAGTCCTTAAATAGCAATTTGCCCAAATTATAATTTTTGGACAAAAATGGACATGAGTTAGAAAAATAGAAATTTTTAAAGAGAATGGCATTTTGGTCATTAGCCTAATAAATGATTAAAATAGGAAAAAGATGATAAAAATCTATTCATCTTCTTCCTCTTGTGCCGAAAATTTGGAGACTCCATAGCTAGGGTTCTTCATTTTTTCAAGCTTGCTAGTAAGTTCATCTTAGCCCCGTTTTTAATAATCTTCGTGTTTTTGTTCTCGTATTATGAATTGGCTATTTTTAGCTATAAAATGAACTAAGATGCATGTTTAAAAATCTACCCAAGAGTGACATGCTTGTAAAATGATATTTTATGGAGGTTTATGAGAGTTTGATGTTAGATAAACATCTTTTTCTAAGTGAATTTCATGAAAAATGCTAGTAAGGACTAGTTTGTAAAAGTTATGAAATTAGTCATACCTATTAGAAATAATGGGAATTGATGATTGCTATAGTAGAGAAAATGAATCATCTAAGCATGAAGTTTAAGAAAGTCGAATGAAATTCATTTTACGAGCCTTAGGGCAAAGGTGCAAATATGAGAAAGTATAGGCGTAAAATAGTAATTTTACCAAAGTATGAGTTAAGAGTCAATTTAGTCAATGTGAGTATTAAATGATATATTTATGATTATAGATCAAGAAAAATGAAGCCCGGATCGAAACTGAGGCAAGAACAAAGTCGAGGACTAAATTGCATATCTACATACATTTTGTATATCGAGGTAAGTTTGTATGATTTCTAAGTTTTATGACACTTATCATTGAATTGCTTAGTATAGTGTACATTATTATTATGGAATGCTTAATGTTTTGCTAAACAAAGAAATCAATGGGATTATATACGAGCAAGTCCCGTTTGAAGATGGAATTTCCCAGGAAACTCGATCTACCACATGAGATTAGAAAGTCCGTATAAGACCAAGCCAAGGCATGGCATCGGCAATCAAGAAAGTTATCATGTAAGTCCGAGGCAAGCTTGGTATTGAACAAGTTATCATGTAAGTCCAAGGCAAGCTTGGCATTGAACAAGTTATCATGTAAGTCCAAGGCAAGCTTGGCATTGAACAAGTTACCATGTAAGTCCAAGGCGAGCTTGGCATTGAAAAGCTATCAAGAGAAAGAGATCCCATGTAAGTCCAAGCCAAGGCATGGCATTGGTGAGAACAAGAAAGACTTCATATAAGTCCATGTCAAGACATGGCCTCGAAACCAAGATGAGATATTCCATGTAAGACCGTATTTAGGATATGGCTTTGGCATCAAGTACATGGGACGAGATTTAGTATCCTCGGTTATTCGCAAAAATTCATCGGGCAAAAAGAGGGAAGTTTAAATGAGACAACAAGAAAGTAAGTAAGCAAAGTTATCATCAAGTTTAGAATGAGTATTATTTATGTCATGAATGATAAATTAGAGATTATGATGATTATGTTAAAGAATGCTGATCAATGTGATCAAGTGATACAGGTACCTTGTTTACCTCAGAAGTATGAGACTAGTAAGTATCATGAGATACGTAAGAATCAGATATGAGTAAGTAAGCTTTATATCTGAAATTATAATACCATTGTTTATGTCGAATGGTTTATATGAAGCAAGTATGTTGTTATGTGCATTATGTGCAAACTTACTAAGCTAATTGCTTACGTCTTTTATTCTTTCTTTACTTGTAGTCTCGCCGAGCTAATCTCATGGATCATTGTCACTGGAGCTCGGAGCACACTATCAATCGCTATTTTGGTATAGCCAAGTCGTTTATATTAAGTATGGCATGTATAAGAAACATTTCATTTTGAGTTAAAGTATTGGCTATCAAGCCTAGTATTCTTTTGTATATGGCCAAAGAGATTGGCCTTGAATGATTAAGTATGTATATTTTAATTAGCAATGAAGTATGCATTCCAGTTCATGATAGATGTAGTAGTTGAGTTGTTGAATTGAATATTGGATTTGATCCTTGATTTCAGGGTGGCCATTGGCTTGGTAAATAGCCTCTAAGTGCCCACACAGTTAGACACACGGGCGTGTGTCTAGGCCGTGCATAAACTGCACCTTAGTCTTATAAGTCAGGATAGGCCACGGGTAAATTTCACGGCCGTGTGTTGAAGCCGTGCATGACACACGGTTGGAACATGGGCTGTAACATCCTGAATCAAGGGCCTTTGCATTTTATGTGTTTGCATGTGGATACTATGGTTGTCATGTTACTTCAGGGTCCAGGTGTGACCTGGGGGTAGGCTGGAGCCTTAGGAAAAAATTGTTTTTTTTTGCGCTTAGAAGGGGAGCTGAATGGGATAGGAGTTAAGGGGTGTTTGGTGGTATGTTTTGACACAAGAAGTGCCTTGGTAAAGTGGCAAGGAGGCGCCACTTAAGGCTCAAGGAAGTGACGCCTCGAAAAGTCGGGCGGGGACTTGGTTGAGTGCGGGATTTCTTTTTGGGGATTTCTTTTTGACGCCAAGGCAAGGGAGAGTTGCAATCAGCTTGGACTCTGGTGGATGAGTATTGAAGGGGTCAACACCTTTGAATAAGTGGAGGAGAGCAATTCAAGGAGTTTGAAGCATTCAAACAAGTTTGAATGTGTGATCAGGAGAAAAACAAGGAAGGAAAGAAGGGATTGAAGAGGGGTGAGTGTTAGCCGAATTTGAAAAGAGTTAGGTGAGGAGGGGCATTCGGTTTTTCGTTTTAGCTTAGGGGGTGGCTGATTGTTGGTAAGTAGCGTTGGGGGTGTTGAATATTCGGTTAGTTAAGGAGCATCTAGGGCCTTTTCCTCTCATTTCTTTTGTGCCAAAACCACACTTTTTAATTTGCATTCTTTCTTTTCTCTCAAATACCAAACTGAGTGGCTTTCCAAGTTTCTTCTTCTTCTTCTTTTGTGCTTGGCCGAAACTTGTTATTTCCTTCTCTCTCAAACGCCATAGTCGAATCCTCCTAGCATCTTGCGATCTCTTGTTCTTTTACTTTCTTTCATTTGATTCAGCAAGAGCCAAAACTCTATTTCTCATCCATTCTCTTCATCTCTTCTAAGATGAAACTTATCTTTTCTTCTCTATTCCTTTCGGTTCAATAGCAGAACAACTTCGGCACTTGGGTAAGTCCTTTTTACTTTGTCCGAATCTCTCTAACCCTCTCATCTCTTTTCCTTTCGTTTTCTTTAGAAAGAAAAGCCGAAACTTGCCATCTGTTTTAAGTAGTTCCTACTTATTTGTGAGCCGAAATTCTCTGGCACTCAAATCTTCTCTTTTGACTCCTGGTTGCAGTGGATCGTCATTATTGATCTGTCATCACTCTCAATCGGTTTCTCTAGTGGTTGTGGTAAGGGTCTTCTTTCGTTTCAATCATCTTTCTTGCGTTGGGTGCCGAAGGCAGTAATCCTATTCTATTAACTCTTGGCCGAATGTAGGTGGGGGTGGTGACGCTTTCTTTTGGAGACTTTTTTGATTCGTTTGGCTTGTGAATCAAGCCTAAAGCCTCGGGATTTGTCAATTTAGGTAAGGGTCTTAGCTTTGAGTGTTAATTTCTTTTGATTCGATTTCACTGCTTTAATCCGGTCTAGTGACCAAGGTTTGTTCATGGACTCAAATGTCAGCCAAGTGATAGGAGGGGTTGGATCTATAAACCCAGCCCTTAAGTTTAAGAAGCGAGCAGTGTCAGCAGTTCGGGATTAACCACCGGGTTGTGGGCCGACTTCGAAAGCGAGTAGTAGGCGGATAAGCGTGATCGCTGTCAACGAGTGTCGACGTAGAAAGTATTGTGTTACGCGTTATCGGTGTGTAACTCTCACACACTTTATATGTTAAATATGTTATTATCCGTGTGTTGCCAAAAGCGAAGTGATGGTAGGGATCACTAAGTTACCCTCGTGGGTAAAAGGACTCGGGTAAGTCTATTATGGTTGCTAACGTTAATTGCATATCTTGAAACACAGAATGTGCCATGTTATTTAAATCATTAAGTATGATCATACCATATTGTAATGCGTGTACATGCAATTGGGGCATGATGAGAAGAGGGAGAAAATATGATCTTTCGATGTCACCGGTGGTTAGGTAGCACAAGTGGGTTGGCCCCACATATCATCATTTGTGACTAAGTCTCGGTGGTTTGGAACCACCGGTGGTTAGGTACCACATATATTTATTTACGTGACTCGTCCTAGTGGTTTGGTACCACGATTGGGTTGGCCCCACATATTGAGATAAGGGATTGTCACCGGTGGTTAGGTACCACAAGTGGGTTGGCCCCACATATGATTATTTGTGACTTTTGTCACCAGTGGTTTGGAACCACCAGTGGTTAGGTACCACCAGTGGCAAGGTGCCACAAATGTTGGGTAGACACAGGAGATGCGGATGGAAATCTAGGTTGGTTGGGTTGCATGACATACATATTTTGCATATGTATTTGTGTGAGGGCCTAAAATCTATTTGTGAGGATTTACACCTTTGAGTCTCGGTGACTCACCCTTCCATCATTTTTTGAGTAATCCTTAGATCGCGGATATGGAGCCGAGGTGGACTCGAGGTGGCCATGCACGATATTTCGATTTTTATTTTAAATAGTTATTTCGGATTTATTTTACTTTAAGTTAGATTTTGGTAATGTAATAAGGCCATCTAAATTTTAACTTGAATTTATTTATTTTGTTAATTTTCTTTAATTTTGTTTTGATCGTTAAGGCATGCCTAATAAATTATGAAATGGATGTTTTTCAAAACTTAAATAAATTTTGGGATTTTCAAGATTTTTACAATCGGGTAATTAACAGTCGAGTATTAATAACAAAGCAACTCAACTTTTCAAACTAAGTCTCAAAATGGTTCAACTGGTCCCTCAATACAAACTCTGTTTTTATAAATTCAAAAGTTTTCTTTCTAATTCAAGACGATAACTAGGTTTTCAAAAATGTTTTCTTCCCTGTGACATGCCAGATTCGGTCGTAGCATTTTGACCAGGTTTGGGGTGTTACAATTGTGGTATCAGAGCCTAGGTTTAAAAGCTCAGCTGTGGGTATAAGGCCCAAATTATTTTACAATAGAGGGTTTGGAAAATGGTTTTGATGAAATACATGTTTTGGGAAGCATGGCACCTGAGTCTCCGGCACCGATCCGCGACGGTAAGGCTTCTAATTGCTGATTGTATGTTTTGTGATATGAATGCTAGTATCAGGAAATTTACCTTAGAGATCAAGCACTGTAGGATTTGTGTGCATTTGCGAGAACAACTACTCTGATAATATACTCATAAGACTGTGCCGTAATAAATAGTGGGAAGAAAGCTAACTCATAAAATTCTTGAAATCTGATTAAATTGTGAATGTTAGTCATGAGCACTCGAGGACGTGGGCGTAATGTGCGTGGTCGTGGTAGGGGTAGGATTACTGTATCGAAATCAGTAGGGTCTGGACATGGGTCAGAGAATGAGGTACCGCCACCGCCAGCTGTGGGCACAGAGTTTCAGGATCAAACAGGTGGAGATGATGACGTGTCTCAGGCGATGCTACGGGTCCTGGAGAGAGTTGCTAGAGCAGGCGTGGGTACGGAAGCTCGGAAATCTGTGTCTGAACGACTCCGAGCTAGTGGAGCAGAGGTATTTAGGGGCGTTTCCGGCGTAGCCCCTAACGCAGCTGAATACTGGTTAGAGGCGACTGAGCGCATAATGGATGATCTTGACTTCACGGCTGAGGAGAAGTTTAAAGGGATCGTGTCTCTTCTTCGGGACGAATCCTATCAGTGGTGGCTCACGGTCAGGGACGGTGCGATGGTTGAAGATATCACCTGGGATTTCTTCAAGGCGGCATATCAGAGGAAGTACGTCGGTTCCAGTTATGTGGATGCGCAGTGTAAGGCATTTTTGAATTTAGTTTAGGGGAGTAAGTCGGTGTCCGAATATGAGGTGGAATTCTTACGGCTAAGCCGTTATGCCCGGGTTGTTGTGGCTACGGACCATGAGTGCTGTGTTAGGTTTGAGGACGGGCTGAGAGATGAGCTGCGGGTGTTGATTGCTCCATAGCGAGAGATAGAATTTGCCGTTCTTGTGGAAAAGGCCAAGATAGCTGAGGAGGTGAATCAGTCTGAGAAATAGAATCAGGACAGAAATTGGAGTAAAAGGAGCTTTGGGCCATCAGGGTCTGCTGGGGGTTTTTAGAAAAGGGCTAGATTTGGCGAGCCGAGTCAGGCAGCGAAGCCTGCTGCTGCTCAGTAGCCACCATAGTGTGCTCGATGCGGGAAGTTTCATTCGAGAGAGTGTTGGACAGGTAACAGAGGGTGCTTCGAGTGTGGGTCGATGGATCATCGGATTAGGGATTGTCCGCGGAGGCCAGTTAGGACACAGTCTGAGGGTCAAGGACGTGCACAATTCAGAAGAGATGGTCAGCAACCGCAGAGGGGTTGTGGTCCAGCCAGGGGTGGTAATGGTAATGGACGGGGTCGTGGAGCACCGGGCAGCGGTGCTGGGAGTACAGATGCAAGACAGCCTGGGTTGGTCTATGCGGCTAGGCGTCGAGAGGAGGGCGACACACCGACGTCATAATCGGTACGTTCTTAATTTATGGGTTGCCTTATACTGCCTTGATTGATATTGGTTCGACGCACTCTTATGTTGCTAGTATTATAGCGGGAACTCTGAACCTAGCCTATGAGACTTCTTCTAGGGAGATGACCGTAGTTAGCCCTCTAGGATACTCGTGGTAGTGAACAAAGCGTATAAGGATGTACCCCTAGAAGCGCAAGGGGTAGTGTTTTCGATCGATCCGATGGAAGCGCCATTTGGGAGTTCGATTTGATCTTAGGTATGGATTGGTTAGTAAAATATCAAGCAAGTTTGGACTGTGCAGCCAAGCGCATGGTGTTGAGAACTGTTGAGGATGAAGAGGTGGTGGTGATAGGTGAGAGAAGGAACTACCTATCTAATGTGGTATCCGCTTTGAAGGCTGAGAAAATGGTGAGGAAAGGATGTAAGGCGTTTGTGGCATATGTTTGTGCTTTGGAGGTTAAGGAATCCACTGTGGGGGATATCCGAACGGTAAAGGAATTTTTTGACGTTTTCCCGGAAGAGTTTCCGGGATTGCCTCTAGATCGCGAGGTTGAGTTTGGTATTGACCTTCTACCCGGAACAGCGCCAGTGTCTATTGCCCCATATAGAATGGCGCCAAAGGAGTTAGTGGAGCTGAAAGTGCAGATGTAAGAGTTGTTAGACCGGGGTTTTATCCAGCCGAGTGTGTCACCTTGGGGGGCACCCGTGCTCTTTGTTAAGAAGAAGGATGGATCGATGCGAATGTGTATAGATTACCGTCAGTTGAACAAGTTAACGATTAAGAATAAGTATCCGTTGCCGAGGATAGATGACCTATTCGACCAACTTAAGGGAGCATCAGTCTTCTCCAAGATAGATTTGAGGTCCGGGTATCACCAGCTTAAGGTCAAGGAGGTGGATATTCATAAGACGGCGTTTCGTACTCGTTATGGTCACTACGAATTCTTGGTGATGCCGTTTGGATTGACCAACGTGCCAGCAGCGTTTATGGATATGATGAATTGGGTTTTTCAACCGTATTTGGATCGGTTCGTCGTAGTGTTTATAGACGATATTCTGGTGTACTCGAAGTCCGAAGAGGAGCATGATGCACATCTTCGTGTGGTTTTGCAAATTACGAGGAAGCGGTTATTCGCAAAGTTTAGTAAGTGCGAGTTCGGCTGGGAAGTTACCTTTTTGGGTCATGTGGTGTCGGTGAGGGGATTAGAGTTGACCTCGGAAGATTGAAGGCGTGTTAGACTGGAAACCACCTAAGGCGTGGCGGAGATTGAGAGTTTTAGGTTTAGCGGGTATTCTGAAGGTTTGTGGAAGGGTTTTCTTTGATTGTGCGCCGTTAACCAAGTTGCTAAGGAAAGGGTTCCATTTGTGTGGTCGGATAAACAACAAGAAAGTTTTGAGAAGTTAAAGAGGATTTTGTGAAGCTCGGTATTGATTCACTGAAGTAGGGAAAGAGTTTACGGTTTATTGTGATGCGTCGCATCTGAGGGGTTAGGATGTGCGCTGATGCAAGAGGGAAAGTAGTAGCGTATGCTTCTCGGTGATTGAGGCCTCACGAAATGAATTATCCAAGCGCATGATGCAGGTTAGGCTGCAGTGGTTTTCGCCCTAAAAATTTGGAGACATTACTTGTATAGGGAGAAGTCTATTGTTTACACGGATCATAAGAGTTTGAAATACCTCCTTACTCGAAGGAGTTGAATTTAAAGCGCGGAGGTGGATTGAGTTGTTGAAGGATTATGGTCGCTCGATTGAGTACCATCGGGTAAGGCTAACGTGGTGGCAGGCAGCGTTGAGCCATAAGGTGGTATCGGACTTAAGAGCAATGTTTGCCCACCTTAGTCTGTATGATGATGGAAGTCTGATAGCAGAACTACAAGTGAAGCCGACATGGGTGAATCAGGTTAAAGAGAAATAACTATCAGATGATGTCTTGGGCGCTCGATGTTTGCAAGTGTAGAATGGGGGATTAGAGGGTATAGCTTGAGCAGCGATGGAGTGTTATGTTTCGGGGAAGGTTTGCATGCCAAAAATGTGGAGTTAAGGCGAGAAGATTCTTCAGAAGCACATAGCGATCCATACGCTATGCATCTGGAGGTAGTAAGATGTACCGGATTTCTGGGGAGCGATTTTGGTGGCGGGTCTAAAGCGAGAGGTAACTAAATTTTTGGGTAAGTGTTTGACATGTCAGCAGGTAAAAAGCGAACATCGATTACCTTCGGGATTGTTGCAACCGGTGAAGATTCCGCAGTGGAAATGGGAAAGGATTACGATGGGTTTTGTCGGTGGGCCACCCCTCACGCCTACTAAAAAGGACTCGGTTTGGGTGATTGTTGACCGTTTGACAAAGTCTGCTAATTTCATACCTGTGCGTGTGGATTACTCACTTCAGAAGTTGGCTGGATTATATATAGCGGAGATTGTAAGGTTGCATGGGGTGCCAGTGTCGATCATTTCAGACAGAGACCCTAGATTTATGTCAAGATTTTGGAAGGCGTTGCATCAGGCTTTGGGTACAAAGTTGGATTTCAGTATAGCGTTTCATCCATAGTCTGATGGGCAGTCGGAGAGGGTAATTCAGATTCTGGAGGATATGTTAAGGGGCTGTGTCTTAGACTTCAGAGGTAGTTGGGAAGAATTCCTACCGTTGGCGAAATTCGCGTATAACAATAGCTACCAGTCGAGTATTCAGATGGCACCGTATGAAACGCTATATGGGCGGAAGTGTCGTACCCCTACGTGTTGGATAGAGTTGGGTGAGCGTCAATTGTTGGGTCCAGAGTTGGTGGCTGAAACGAAAGATAAGGTTAAGCTGATTCGAACTCGTTTGAAGGAAGCTTGGACAGCGAGAAGTCTATCGCGATCTTAAGCGGAAAGATATAGAATTTGCGATGGGTGACAAGGTTTTCTTAAAGGTGTCGCCGTGGAAGAAGGTGCTAAGGTTTGGTCGGAAGGGCAAGTTGAGCCCTGAGTTTATAGGGCCTTATCGGGTGTTGAAGCGTGTGGGACCAGTAGCTTATCAGCTCGAGTTACCTTCAGAGTTGAGTCAGATCCATGACGTATTCAATGTTTCGATGCTTAGACATTATCGTTCGAATCCGTCTCATGTGGTGCCAGTAGAAGAAATTGAAGTAAGCCCAGATTTGTCTTTTGAGGAGGAACCAGTGCAGATCTTGGATCAGGATGTCAAAGGATTGCGTAGAAAATCAGTTCCTTTGGTGCAGGTGTTAAGGCGGAATCATGGATCAGAAGAAGCCACGTGGGAGCCAGAGGAGGTTATGCGGCAGCAATACCCTCAACTCTTTTGACCAGGTAATTTCGAGGCCAAAAATTATTTTTAAGGGGGGTAGAACTGTAACATCCTGAATCAAGGGCCTTTGCATTTTATGTGTTTGCATGTAGATACTATGGTTGTCATGTTAGTTCAGGGTACTTCAGGGTCCAGGTGTGACATGGGGGTAGGCCGGAGCCTTAGGAAAAATTTGTTTTTTTTTGGGCGCTTAGAAGGGGAGCTGAATGGGATAGGAGTTAAGGGGTGTTTGGTGGTATGTTTTGACACAAGAAGTGCCTTGGTAAAGTGGCAAGGAGGCGCCACTTAAGGCTCAAGGAAGTGATGCCTCAAGGAAGCTGGCAGGGACTTGGTTCGAGCTGTGGGGATTTCCTTTTGGGGATTTCTTTTTGACGCCAAGGCAAGGGAGAGTTGCACTCAGCTTAGACTCTGGTGGATGAGTATTGAAGGGGTCAACACCTTTGAATAAGTGGAGGAGAGCAATTCAAGGAGTTCGAAGCATTCAAACAAGTTTGAATGTATGATCAGGAGAAAAACAAGGAAGGAAAGAAGGGATTGAAGAGGGGTGAGTGTTAGCCGAATTTGAAAGGAGTTAGGTGAGTAGGGGCATTTGGTTTTTTGGTGTAGCTTAGGGGGTGGTCGATTGTTGGTAAGTAGCGTTAGGGGTGTTGAATATTCGGTTAGTTAAGGAGCATCTAGGGCCTTTTCCTCTCATTTCTTTTGTGCTGAAACCACACTTCTTAATTTGCATTCTTTCTTTTCTCTCAAATACCAAACCAGTGGCTTTCCAAGTTTCTTCTTCTTCTTCTTTTGTGCTTGGCGAAACTTGTTATTTCCTTCTCTCTCAAGCGCCATAGTCGAATCCTCCTAGCATCTTGCGATCTCTTGTTCTTTTACTTTCTTTCATTTGATTCAGTTAAAGCCGAAACTCTATTTCTCATCCCTTATCTTCATCTCTTCTAAGTGAAACTTATCTTCGCTTCTCTATTCCTTTCGGTTCAATAGTGAGAACAACCCGGCACTTAGGTAAGTCCTTTTTACTTGGGCGAATCTCTCTAACCCTCTCATCTCTTTTCCTTTCGTTTTCTTTAGAAAGAAAAGCCGAAACTTGCCATCTGTTTTAAGTAGTTCCTACTTATTTGTGAGCCAAAATTCTCTGGCACTCAAATCTTCTCTTTTGACTCCTGGTTGCAGTGGATCATCGTTATTGATTTGTCATCACTCTCAATCGATTTCTCTAGTGGTTGTGGTAAGGGTCTTCTTTCGTTTCAATCATCTTTCTTGCGTTGGGTGCCGAAGGCAATAATCCTATTCTATTAACTCTTGGCCGAATGTAGGTGGGGGTGGTGACGCTTTCTTTTGGAGACTTTCGGGATTCGTTTGGCTTGTGAATCAAGCCTAAAGCCTCGGGATTTGTCAATTTAGGTAAGGGTCTTAACTTTGAGTGTTAATTTCTTTTGATTCGATTTCATTGCTTTAATCCAGTCTAGTGACCAAGGTTTGTTCATGGACTTAAATGTCGATAGCGATAGGAGGGGTTGGATCTATAAACCCAGCCCTAAGTTTAAGCGGCGGCGATGTCGTGATTCGGGATTGGCCACCGGGTTATGGGCGACTTAAGCGAGTAGTAGGCGGATAAGCGGTAGTGCTCATCAGCGAGTGTCGGCGTAGAAAGTATTGTGTTACGCGTTATCGGTGTGTAACTCTTACACACTTTATATGTTAAATATGTTATTATCTGTGTGTTGCCAAAAGTCGCCCGATGGTAGGGATCACTAAGTTACCCTTATGGGTAAGCGAGGACTCGGGTAAGTCTATTATGGTTGCTAACGTTAATTGCATATCTTGAAAGCGTAAATGTGCCATGTTATTTAAATCGTTAAGTATGATCATACCATATTGTAATGCGTGTACATGCAATTGGGGCATGATGAGAAGAGGAGAAAATATGATCTTTCGGACTATCACCGGTGGTTAGGTACCACAAGTGGGGTGGCCCCACATATCATCATTTTGTGACTAAGTCTCGGTGGTTTGGAACCACCGGTGGTTAGGTACCACATATATTTATTTCCAGTGACTCGTCCCGGTGGTTTGGTACCACGATTGGGTTGGCCCCACATATTGAGATAAGGGATTGTCACGGTGGTTAGGTACCACGAGTGGGTTGGCTCCACATATGATTATTTGTGACTTTTGTCACGGTGGTTTGGAACCACCGGTGGTTGGAAGTACCACCAGTGGCTAGAAGTGCCACAAATGTTGGGTAGACACGGGGAGATGCGGATGGAAATCTAGGTTGGTTGGGTTGTATGACATACATATTTTGCATATGAATCTGTGTGAGAGCCTAAAATCTATTGGAAGGGGATTTACACACTGAGTCTCGGTGACTCACCCCTTCCATTATTTTTTTGCAAGTAATCCTTAGATCGCGGATATGGAGCCGAGGTGGATTCGAGGTGGCTATGCACAATATTTCGGTTTTTATTTTAAATAGTTATTTCGGATTTATTTTACTTTAAGTTAGATTTTTGTAATGTAATAAGGCCATCTAAATTTTTACTTGAATTTATTTATTTTGTTAATTTTCTTTAATTTTGTTTTGATCGTTAAGGCATTCCTAATAAATTATGAAATGGATGTTTTTCAAAACTTAAATAAATTTTGGGATTTTCAAGATTTTTACAATCGGGTAATTAGCAGTCGAGTATTAATAACAAAGCAACTCAACTTTTCAAACTAAGACTCAAAATGGTTCAACTGGTCCCTCAATACAAACTCTATTTTTATAAATTCAAAGGTTTTCTTTCTAATTCAAGACGATAACTCAGTTTTCAAAAATGTTTTCTTCCCTGTGACATGCCAGATTCGGTCGTAGCGTTTTGACCGGGTTTGGGGTGTTACATGGGCATGTGTCCCAGTCGTGTGAAATAAGTTAGTATATCAAGGTATAGTACACGGTCTAAGTCCACGGGCGTGCCAAGGCCGTGTGTAATTAATCAGTGTCGACCACGGTCGGAAGACATGGGCGTGTAAGGGGGTACACAGGCGTGTCCCAAACCACATGGGCATGTGACCTCTGCTTTAAAGAAAAGTTTCTGATTAAGTTCTGAAAGTTTTTATATACACGTATAAGGCCTCGTAGGCCCATGAAATGTACGATTAGGCGAGAAAGAGAAGTTTTCATTAGGAACAAAATTTTACTGACCGTAAGTGCATGATTAAGCAAGTTAAAGCATAGTAATATCTCGTATCCGGTCTAAGCCTCGGACTTGGGTATGGGGTGTTACATTTAGTGGTATTAGAGCTACGGTTTAGTCAGTTCTAGGACTAACGTAGCACGAGCATAAGTCTAGCTATACAAGCCATATGTAAGAATGTTTTTATTATGATAGTGTGACGACTCCTGACGACTTAAATTATGTTTATATATATAGTAAATGGATCCTGAAAGAGATATGGCGGATGACGTAGAATGTAGCATGGCTCCATTTGAAGGGACGGTGCCGAATAAGAATGAGAATAGACCCACTACGATGAGTCAAGAAAGAGGAGAAGAGGCTAGAGAAGCCTTCCTCCATATGATGAACACATGGTACACGGAGTTCGTTCATACGAACCCGAATGCACAGCCCCCTCCACCCCCACCTATTCCTCAACCTATCCCAGTAGCCCCTCAAGTAGTAGAGGTGGTAAGAGGAGAGAAGCCTCCAGTTGATAGAATCAGGAAACATGGGGCAGAAGAATTTCGAGCTAGAAAAGATGATGATCGGAAAAATTTGGATGCAGTTAGAAAATACCATCAGGGTATTTAATGAGTTGTCATGCACATCTGAGGAATGCATGAAGTGTGTAGTCTCTCTTTTAAGAGATTCTGCCTATCAATGGTGGAACACCCTTGTGTCGGTGGTACCGAGGGAAAAGATCACATGGGAATTTTTTCAAGAAGAGTTCAAGAAAAAGTAAAAGTATATCAGTCAAAGGTTCGTGGACCAGAAAAGAAAGGAATTCCTAGTACTAAAGCAAGGCAAGATGTCTGTGACTGATTACGAGCGTGAGTTTGTATGACTCAGTAAATACGCTCGAGAGTGTGTATCCACCGAGGCCATCATGAGCAAGAGATTCGAAGATGGGTTAAACGATGACATCAAACTGTTTGTTGCTGTCTTAGAACTAAAGGAATTCGTGGTGCTAGTAGAGAGGGCTTGCAAAGCCGAGGAGTTAGTAAGAGAGAAGAAAAAGTCTAAAATGGAGTCTCGGGACTCAAAAAAGAGACAGTGGAATAAGTCATTCCAATCTGCATCCAAAAAGTCAAGAGATTTCCATACCCGATCGGCTACTTCCACTGGATTTTCCAAGAAAGACAAGAGTAGACAGAATTCGGGAAACAAAGCATAGACTACTTCAGTTGCTACTGTAAGGAACATCCGATCTGATAGACCTAAATACCCACAGTGTGGCAGACGTCATCTCGGTGAATGCCGAGCGCATGAAAATGCTTGTTTCAGATGTGGTTCCCAGGATCACTTTATAAAAGACTGTCCTGAGATGACGAAAGAAGAAAGAACTTAGAACCTGAGATCTGGGGGTATGGTCAGAGGCAGACCGCAGAGGAACCCCGGAAGTGGGGCAAGTGGTAGAGGTAACCCTAGAGAGCAGGCCGCGAGACCCGAGGGTAGGGTACCTGCGAGGACTTATGCCATTCGCGCTCGCGAAGAGGCATCTTCTCCTGATATTATTACGGGTACCTTTTCTCTTTATGATGTTAAAGTTATTGCTTTAATAGATCCTAGATCCACACACTCTTACATTTGTATGAAACTAGTATCCAGTATGAAAATGCCTATAGATTCTACGGAAATTGTGATTAGAGTGTCTAATCTTTTAGGCAAGAGTGTGTTAGTGAATGAAGTATGTAGAGAATGTCCATTATGATTAGAGGTCATTACTTTAAAGTAAATCTTATGTTGCTACCATTTGATGAGTTTGACATCATTCTTGGTATGGACTGGTTGACCACCCATGATGTAATTGTTAATTGTGGGAAGAAATATATTGATATGAGATGTGAGAAGGGGAATATTCTCCATATAGAATTAGATGAGCAAAGTAAGTCACCGGCAATGATTTCTCATATGACAGCACAAAGATATGTAAGAAAGAAGTACGAGGCATATCTGGCCTTTGTGATGAATGATAAAGAAACAGAGTTAAAGATTGAGTCGGTACCAATAGTATGTGAGTGCGAGGATGTGTTTCCGAGGAATTGCGGGACTACCACTGTTAGGCGAAGTTGAGTTCGACAATGAGCTAGCTCGTCTTGTACCAATATCTATTACTCCTTACAGAATGGATCCAACATAATTGAAGGAGCTGAAGTTGCAGTTGCAGGAGTCGACAGATAAAGGCTTTGCAAGGTCAAGTTGTTCTCCCTGGGGTGCTCCAGTTTTATTTGTGAAAAAGAAAGATGGCACTATGAGATTGTGCATAGATTACCGTCAACTTAATAAAGTGACAGTAAAGAACAAGTACCCATTGCCAAGGATCGATGATTTGTTCGACCAATTGAAAGGAGCCACTGTATTCTCCAAAATAGACTTGAGATCAGTGTACTACCAGCTGAGAGTAAAAGAAGCAGATATGTCTAAAACAACCTTCTGAACAAGGTACGGGCATTATGAATTTTTAGTCATGCCCTTTGGTTTGACCAATGCTCCGGCGGTATTCATGGATTTAATGAATCGCATTTTTAGACCATACCTTGACAAGTTTGTAGTGATTTTCATTGAAGACATACTGATTTATTCCCGAGATGAGAATGAGCATGCTGAGCACTTACGGACGATTTCTGATTCTTGAGAAAATCAATTGTATGCCAAGTTCGATGAAAAGTGAATTTTTGCTCAAGGAAGTAGGATTTACAGGACATATTGTCTCGGGAGAAGGAGTTTGAGTAGACCCAGTAAGATTTGGCTATTATGGTGGAAGCCACCGATGAATATCTCACGAGATTAGAAGTTTTCTAGGCCTACCCGGCTATTATAGACGATTCATCAAGGGTTTTCTATTGTTGCAACCCCAGATGACTAAATTATTCTGAGAAAAATGTGAAGTTTGAGTGGGTGAAAGATGCCAACAAAGTTGAAAGCGTAAGCGATGTTGTGAAGCCCAGGTTTTAGTACAACTGTGAGGGAAAGAATTTGTGATTCTGATGATGCATCCTTAAATGGATTAGAATTTGTGTACTTATGCAAGAAGGCAAAGTGATTGCTTATGCCTCCAGACAGTTGAAGCCTCATGAGAAAAATTATCCGACGCATGATTTAGAGTTGGCTGCCATAGTCTTCGCATTGAAGATATGGAGGCATCACCTATAGGGTGAGAGATGTCAGATTTTCACTGATCACAAAAGTTTGAAGTACTTGATGACACAGAAAGAGTTGAACTTAAGACAGCGGAGATGGTTAGAGTTGATAAAAGATTATGAGATGGTCATTGACTACCATCCCGAGAAGGCGAATGTGGTCGCCGACACTTTGAGTAGGAAGTCCCTATTTGCATTAAGGGCAATGAATTCACGGATGACTTTATCCGACGATGGTTCTATTCTAGCTGAGTTGAGAGCTAGACCAATTTTCCTCCAAGAGATCATTGAAGCTCAAAAAGAAGATAGTGAATTGCAAGTCAAGAGAGCTCAGTACGAGACAAATATTAAGTCAGATTTCTGGATTAGTTCCAATGGAAGTCTAATATTCAAAGATAGAGTTTGTGTACCGAGAAAGGAAGAGCTTATTTAGAGAATTTTGTATGAGGCCCATAATGGATGTTTATCTGTACATCCGGGTAGTACCAAGATGTATAATGACTTGAAGCAACAGAATTGGTGGCTGAGAATGAAGAAAGATATTTCAGAATTTGTTTCCAAATGCTTGATTTGTCAGCAAGTAAAGCCTGAACACCAAGTACATTCGGGTTTGCTTCAACCTATTTTAGTTCTGGAGTGGAAATGGGACCGTATTACTATGGATTTTGTAACGGGTTTACCATTATCTCCGAGCAAGAAAGATCTTTGTATGGGTTGTAGTTGATAGACTCTGGCTTGACCCATTTTAGACCTATTCAAGTGGACTACTCCCTCGACAAGTTGGCAAACTTGTATGTTTCAGAAATAGTAAGACTTCATAGAGTTCCTTGGTCAATCATATCGGATAGAGATCCGAGATTCATATCCAGATTTTGGAAGAAGTTACAAGAGCCCTTGGGTACAAAGTTGAACTTTAGTGCAGCTTTTCATCCTCAAAGCGTGACAGTCGATTAGAGAGGTTAATTCAAGTACTCGAGGATATGCTCGAGATGTTGTGTTCTTGAATTTCGAGGCAGTTGGGAAAAGTTTCTCCCATTGGTGGAGTTTGCCTATAATAATAGTTATCAGTCAAGTCTAAAAATGGTGCCTTATGAGGCTTTATATGGGCGTAAGTGTCGAATGCCTTTATTTTGGACTGAGTTAAAAGAAAACCAAATTCACGGGGTTGATTTAGTTAGAGAAGCTGAAGAGAAAGTGAAAGTCATACGAGAATGTTTAAAAGTTGCATCAGACAGACAGAAGTCCTATTCGGACCCAAAGAGAAAAGAGATAGAGTATCAAGTCGGAGATAAAGTTTTCTTGAAAGTGTCACCGTGGAGAAAAGTTCCCAGATTTGGTCGGAAAGGCAAGTTGAGTCCACGTTTTATTGGACCATATGAGATTACCGAGAAAGTTGGGCCTGTAGCTTACAGATTGGCTTTGCTGTCAGAGTTAGAAAAGGTACATGATGTGTTTCACGTGTCAATGTTAAGATGCTACCGATCAGACCCTTCACATATAATTTCCCAGTCAGAGATAGAGATTCATCCCGACATGACTTATAGTGAAGAACCAGTTAAGCTTTTAGCTCGGGAAGTCAAGCAGCTAAGAAATAAAAGTATCGCCCTAGTAAAGGTATTGTGGCAAAGACATGGAATAGAAGAAGCTACGTGGGAACCAGGAAAGAGCATGAAAAGGTACATGATGTGTTTCACGTGTCAATGTTAAGATGCTACCGATCAGACCCTTCACATATAATTTCCCAGTCAGAGATAGAGATTCATCCCGACATGACTTATAGTGAAGAACGGTTAAGCTTTTAGCTCGGGAAGTCAAGCGACTAAGAAATAAAAGTATCGCCCTAGTAAAGGTATTGTGGCAAAGACATGGAATAGAAGAAGCTACGTGGGAACCAGGAAAGAGCATGAAAAACCAGTATCCATACCTATTTGCTGGTAAGATTTTCGAGGACGTAAATTCCTAAGAGGGGGAGAATTGTAACAGCCCGATTTAGGGCCTAGCCGGGATAGTGGTGTGAGACCACAAACCCGAGTCAGTAAAATTGAGTTGTTAAGGTTTATGACATTTTTACATCATAGTATTAAAGTTCCATGTAGAAATTTTGTGAAATTGACATGGAATGATAAAAAAGGACTAAATTGCAAAAGTTTCAAAATATGAGTTTCTAGAAGCTTTTTGTATGAAATAGCTTTAGAATATTAATTATGAGTCCTTAAATAGCAATTTACCCAAATTATAATTTTTGGGCAAAAATGGACATGAGTTAGAAAAATAGAAATTTTTAAAGAGAAGGGCATTTTGGTCATTAGCCTAATAATTGATTAAAATAGGAAAAAGATGTTAAAAATGTATTCATCTTCTTCCTCTTGTGCCAAAAATTTGGAGACCCCATAGCTAGGGTTCTTCATTTTTTTCAAGCTTGCTAGTAAGTTCATCTTAGCCCCGTTTTTAATATTATTCGTGTTTTTTAAGTTCTCGTATTATGAATTGGCTATTTTTAGCTATAAAATGAACTAAGATGCATGTTTAAAAATCTACCCAAGAGTGACATGCTTGTAAAATGATATTTTATGGAGGTTTATGAGAGTTTGATGTTAGATAAACATCTTTTTCTAAGTGAATTTCATGAAAAATGCTAGTAAGGACTAGTTTGTAAAAGTTATGAAATTAGTCATACCAATTAGAAATAATTGGAATTGATGATTGCTATAGTAGAGAAAATGAATCAGCTAAGCATGAAGTTTAAGAAAGTCGAATGAAATTCATTTTACGAGCCTTGGGGTAAAGGTGCAAATATGAGAAAGTATAGGGGTAAAATAGTAATTTAACCAAAGTATGAGTTAAGAGTCAATTTAGTCAATGTGAGTATTAAATGATCTATTTATGATTATAGATCAAGAAAAATGAAGGCCGGATCAAAACTGAGGCAAGAACAAAGTCGAGGACTAAATTGCATATCTACATACATTTTGTATATCGAGGTAAGTTTGTATGATTTCTAAGTTTTATGACTTTTATCATTGAATTGCTTAGTATAATGTACATTATTATTATGGAATGCTTAATGTTTTGCTAAACAAAGAAATCAATGGGATTAAATACAAGCAAGTCTCGTTTGAAGATGGAATTTCCCAGGATACTCGATCTACCACATGAGATTAGAAAGTCCGTATAAGACCAAGCCAAGGCATGGCATCGGCAATCAAGCAAGTTATCATGTAAGTCCAAGGCAAGCTTGGCATTGAACAAGTTATCATGTAAGTCCAAGGCAAGCTTGGCATTGAACAAGTTACCATGTAAGTCCAAGGCGAACATGGCATTGAAAAGCTATCAAGAGAAAGAGATCCCATGTAAGTCCAAGCCAAGGCATGGCATTGGTGAGAACAAGAAAGACTTCGTATAAGTCCATGTCAAGACATGGCCTCGAAAACAAGATGAGATATTCCATGTAAGACCGTATCTAGGATATAGCTTTGGCATCAAGTACATGGGAAGAGATTTAGTATCCTCGGTTATTCGCAGAAATTCATCGGGCAAAAAGAGGGAAGTTTAAATGAGACAACAAGAAAGTAAGTAAGCAAAGTTATCATCAAGTTGAGAATGAGTATTATTCATGTCATGAATGATAAATTAGAGATTATGATGATTATGTTAAAGAATGCTGATCAATGTGATCAAGTGATACAGGTACCTTGTTTACCTCACAAGTATGAGACTAGTAAGTATCATGAGATGCGTAAGAATCAGATATGAGTAAGTAAGCTTTATAGCTGAAATTATAATACCATTGTTTATGTCGAATGGTTTATATGAAGCAAGTATGTTGTTATGTGCATTATGTGCAAACTTACTAAGCTAATTGCTTACGTCTTTTATTCTTTCTTTACCTGTAGTCTCGCCAAGCTAATCTCGTGGATCATTGTCACTGGAGCTCGGAGCAAACTATCAATCGCTATTTTGGTATAGCCAAGTCGTTTATATTAAGTATGGCATGTATAGGAAACATTTCATTTTGAGTTAAAGTATTGGCTATCAAGCCTAGTATTCTTTTGTATATGGCCAAAGAGATTGGCCTTGAATGATTAAGTATGTATATTTTAATTAGCAATGAAGTATGCATTCTAGTTCATGATAGATGTAGTAGTTGAGTTGTTGAATTGAATATTGGATTTGATCCTTGATTTCAGGGTGACCATTTGTAACATCCCAAATATGGGGTTATTTGGAATTTGATTATTTTCTTATTATGAACTGCTGTGATATTATTAATGGAGTAATAGAGCTTAATTTAAGGCTTTGAGTGTCTTAGGTTTGATAGAAAAATTTCAGTTTTTAATTTTAAAAGAAGGAGCCTTAGCAAGAGGGTGTTATAAGAATAAATGGGTGTAATCGACACTAATTAGGCCTTGGATAAGTGGCAAAGCAAGCCCACTTAGGAGCTAGCATGTGACGCCACCAAGGAACAAGGGAGAGCCTTGGTTGAGTCACAAAATCCTCCTTTTGCTCTTTATTTGGGCTGGCAACAAAGGGAGAGTTCTTCGAGTTAGAACTCTTTTAAATAATGGGATAATAATAGGATTTAGTTAGATTTTTAAGTAGATTAATTAATAGATTAATCTCTAAGTATTAACTTGAGAGAAAATATAGGCCTTGGAATTAATTCAAATTATTTGAATATTTTCAAATGAGTGGCCAAGAGTAACTGGAGTGTTTGCAGAAATTTAAACACTTCATGGGAAGTGGACGGCAAGGCTATTAGGGGATGCCGAATGCCTATAAAAGGTTCAACCTGGTCACCTTGGTTGCTTTTTGTCATTTTGCTAAGTGCGAAATTCTCTTCAAAGCATTCTTCCCTCTTTTATTTTGCTCCTTTGGCAATAGCCGAATTCCCTCTCTACTTCTTTTGCGAAACTCCAACACCCTTTTTCTCCTCATTATTTTCCTCTTGCCAGAATATTCAAGCAAGGGTAATCTTCTCTAAACTCATCTCCAATCGATTCATAAGGTAGGTAGGTATGGCGAATGCCATCTTTCTTCTCCTCTGTGTTTTTTGTCGATTTCTATTAGGGGAATAAGTGCCGATTTTGGCAATGGTAATCAGGGTTTCTAAATGCTTTGGGAATTGATCTCTCGCTAGGTACCCCAAGATTGTGAAGCGATTGACCCAAGCCCTAATCTCTAGCAATCGGTTTTGGTAGTAAAGTGGTAAGAGTAATCTCTTTAATTTGACATCTGAAGGCTATTAGTCTTATTTACTAATCAGGCGTAATTGATTAAGCGATTCGGGAAATTAGGGAGTGTGGTTGTGTAAGAAGGAATAAAGGTAAGGATTCGGGTTCAAGCAATAACCCTAAAAGGATTATTTGGTTTGGCCGAATGGCCCATATCACTAACACTATTTTGGCGAATATAGGGGCTAGTGGATCTAAGGTGGCCGACTTCTTCATTCGGGATTTAGATTATTCGTGGGTGACAGTGTGTACATACACACGTATAGCGATTAATGTTGTGTTATATATATATATTGTATGTAAATGCGCTTGATGTAGATGCAGTTGGTACCTTAGCAGTACAAGTGAGGATCCGGTAAGTCTCTGTTAATATGAGATTACTTTAATGCTTTTGGGAAGCATGGCTTGTTGATACATGTGATAAATGCATGAGATCTGTTGTTAACTGTTTACCTATTAGGGGTTATATGAGAGGAGGGGCGGTGATGTTTCGTCTTGGCGAGCACGGTGTTTTAGTAACACACTTGTGACTATATGTCACGGAGGTTTGGTACCTCGGAGGTTTGGCACCTCATAGCGACTTGTCCACTGTAGTTAACACCACCGTAGGTTGGCCCCACTTGAGATATGGGATAAATGCGGTGATTTGGTATCACACGATGGGTTGGCCCCATCACCCGATTTGTGTCTCACGGACACGGTGCTTGGGTAGCACATTGTGACTATACGTCACGGTGGTTTAGCACCACCGGTGTTTTGGTAACACATCGTGACTCACGGTCACGGTGGTTTGGTACCACATGGGGTAGACAAAGCGTTTGGTTGGCTAGGTTGGGCACACGATACTCTGCATATTAACTGTTATATGTTGTGTATGAAATGTTGTTTTATGTTAAACGGGGGAAGGGTTACATACTGAGTCTTGGTGACTCACCTTCTCCTTTAACATTTTTCAGGTGACTCGTAGATGGCGGTGGAGGAGCCGGTTGGACTCGAGGTGGCCATGCAGTGGATTTAAATTTATAGAACTTTAAATTTGGTTATTTTTATTTTGGTTGTAATAAGGCCTCCATAAACTTTATTTGTGTTATTTTCTTTTATGTTGGATATTTACTTTAAACTATATTATTAAACTGGATTGAAATCACATGTTTTCTTAAACTAACACGAAAATGTTTTATCGTGCCATCGGGTACACTTGAAACTTGTATAATAACCGGACTTAATTAAATTTCCCAAACTAAATCCAAGTATTACTTTGGCAAGATAACCAAAAACGAGAAGTTTTCTATAAAACTTAAATGGGTTTTGAAATGGTGTTCACAAGGTTTTTCTCCGTGACAAGTCAAATTCGGTCGTAATGTCTGGGCCGGGTTTGGGTTGTTACAAAGTTGGTATCAGAGCCCAGTTCAAAGCTCGGCTGTGGGGGCCCAAGGCCCAAAAATGTTTCAGTAGGCCTTTTGAATTGTTTTTGGGTTTTAGCGGCATGGCCCGAGTCTCAGACCGATCCGCCTGTAAGTACATCTAAACCTCTTTGTGAATTATATTACGTAGAAGGGTAGGAAGCATGGGCGTAGATAGACTTATAGGAACTTGAACCCTAGGTTTAGACTACTCAAACACACAAACAAGACATAAGACTTAAAGAACTAAACCAACCTATGACTTAGTCAATGAGCTAGGGTGTGGTAACCCTGTATGCATGTCTAGGATTGGATCAGGAAGAGCACAGTATTTAAGCGATCCTAGTGACTCACCTCCTCTTCGCGGGTATCCCTGCAGTGCGTAACCGGTTCACCCTAACTCGGAAGGCTCGGTGGTGTGGCAACCTGCATGCGCATGTCTAGAAAGGTTTGTGAGAGCTTGGTATTTAAGCGGTCTGCGTGACCCACCTCCTCTTCACTCGAATTCTGCCTGGTGCGTAGCTTTGGTTCACCCTGATCAGGAGGGTTCGGTCATAGGCTAAACACAATGATTAAAACCCGAAAAAGGGAATTAGCCTTGTTTTTCGAAATAGAATGAAACAACAAGCCCTAATGTTTTCAAAACTCGTCCAATAACTCTCTTAAACCCTAGAACATTACTTTTACAACGTTTTTCTCAGAAAACTTGACTTGTGAAAAAAAATTATTACAGAAATACCCTTAGGAGTAAAATTACCAAAATGCCCCTGACCCATAAAATATTAATTTGATGGTTTTGCCCAAAAATTTCAACTATTTTACAAATATTCAATAACTTAGCTTTGGAAATCATCAGCAAAATATTTTGGTTCTGGAAAATTACGAAAATACCCCTGTAGGAGAAAAGTCGAAAATACTTACTGGGTTAGAAATGGGCGAAATGTCCGATGAGCGAATAGGTATGGAAAGTATTAAGGAATGGATGCATGAACTTCTTTGTGTGAACTAGGATAGGAAAGCTGAAACTTTGTTTGCTCGAAAGAATCTCACGATTAAACCTTATCCATAAAATTTCGTCATGAGTAATAAAGTGAAACAAATGCTAACGCATAAAATTTTTCTTAATGTCATTAAAAGCGCGGTAGATAAAATGAGCTCTAGAGGATGTGGACGTAGTGGGCGTGGTAGGGGTAGGATGACGATTGTGCAGAACCGTCAGTCGAGGACAAGGTTCGAAAATGAGGTACCATCGCCACCACCACCTCCTACTTTTAGAGTCGAGGGCCGAGAGCGAGGCCGGTGGCGGCGGTATCGCAAGGCGTGTTGCGAGTTTTGGAGATGGTGGTCGGGTGGTGGAAATGTAGGAGCTCTAAATCGTCCCGGCGACTCCGATCAAGCGGAGCGGAGGTATTCGAGGTGTGTCGAGTGGCACCCAGTGCGTGGAATCTGGCTAGAGTCAATTGAAAGAATCATGGATGACCTTGACTTTGGCGAGGAAGAAAAGGCGAAAGAGGCGATGTCGCTTCTAAAGGATGAAGCGTATCGGTGGTGGCTTACGGTTCGAGATGGGGGGCTACGCAGATGATTTGACTTGGGAGTATTTGAGAACCACCTATCGAGAAAAAGTATGTGGGCATCGGCTACAGCGATGCGCAGAGAAAAACTTTTGCGGGGCTAGTGCAAGGAACTAAGTCCGTGTCGAATATGAGGCGAATTTCTAAATTTGAGTAGGTATGCGAGAGGCATCGTGTCTCATCGAACATGGTAGCCCCTGTGTCCGCTTTGAGGACGGACTCGAGGTGATTTAAGGTTCTTGATTGCCCCGCTGAGTTCGTGAGTTCTCATCTCACGGTGGAGAAGGCTAAGGTAGCCGGAAGGATCAAGGAGGCGTGTGGCGAGCTATAGTAAGAACAATCGAAGAGAGGATTTGGGTCATTTGGATCAAGCGAAGTGCTCGAGAAAAGGCTAGGCCAAGTGGGCCCAATCGAGCGACAAGGCCCACGATTTGCTAATCGAGGCCGACTTCGAGTATGTCGCTGCGGAAAGACCCATTGGGGAGGTTGTTGGACCGGTGATAAAGGATGTTTTGAGTGTGGGTCTTTGGAGCACCGTGTCGAGATTGTCCCCCGAAACTAGCTAAGAAGCGGCGGAGGCGAGCAGGTGCTCGGGATAGAAATGTAGGACCACGGAGGGTCGTGGTAATGGAAGAGGAAACAACGGTCCTAACCGAGGTCGTGGAACTCAAGCGAGAGGTTCGGGCAACACGAGAGGCTAGGCGGACTGGCTTAGTTTCTGTGATGAAGGTGTCGCGAAGAAGGTGGCGCACCGGATGTCATAACCGATCGTTTCTAATTTTCGGTTTTCCTTATGTTGCATTGATTGATGTGGGCTCGGCGCACTTCGTACATTGCTAGTAGTGTGGTAGGAACTATGGACCTAAACTCAAAGCGCTTCTAGGGAGATGACCGTAGTTAGCCCTTTAGGTCACTCCGTGAGTCGTAGATAAACTTTATAGAGGCGTACCCCTAGAACTTCAAGGGGTAGTATTTGTAGCTGATCTAATGGAACTACCGTTTGGGAGTTCGATTTGATCCTCGGTATGGATTGGTTGGTTAAGTACCAAGCAAGGTTGAATTCTTGCGACCAAGCGCATGGTTCTTAAGATGGTGAAGGTGAAGAAATGGTTATGATAGGAGATAGAAGGAATTACCTATCCAACGTAGTGACTCGCCTTGAAGGGTGAAAAGATGGTCAAGAAGGGTTGTGAGGCGTATTTGGTTCAAATCGTGCTTTGGAAGCTAAGGGGTTAGTAGTTGGAAAGGTCCGAACGGTTGGGGAATTTCTTGATGTGTTCCCGGAAGAACTTAAGATGCGCCTCCGGATCGGGAAGTCGAGTCGGTATAGACTTGCTACACTGGAGCAAGCACTGTGTCCATAGCACCATACCGAATGGCACCAAAGGAATTGGTGGAGCTAAAGGCTCAAATTCAGGAGCTCTTGGATAGAGGGTTTATCACGACCAAGTATATCTCCGTGGGAGCACTGTGTTGTTTGTCAAGAGGAAGGGCGGTTCTATGCGGATGTGCATCGACTACCGTCCGTTGAACAAGTTAACGATCAAGAACAAGTATCCGTTGCCTCAGATTGACGACTTGTTTGATCAGCTGAAGGGTGCCTCGGCAGCCGAAGATTGACCTTAGGTCGGTTACCATCAACTTAAGGTGAAGGAGGTCGGCGTTCACAAAAGCGGCATTCGAACTCGGTATGGGCATTTTGAGTTCTTGGTAATGCCATTGGGTTGACCAATGCGCGCGGCATTTATGGACTTGATGAATAGAGTATTCCAACAAGTACTTGGATCGGTTCGTGCGTGGTGTTCATAGGCGACATATTGGTTTATTCAAAGGCAGAAAGAGGAGCATGACAAGCATTTACGGATAGTTACGCAAGTATTGAGGAAAGGTTATATGCCAAATTCGATAAGTGTGAATTTTGGCTTAGGGAAGTGGCTTTCTTAGGTCATGTAGTATCGGTGAAGGAATTAGGGTAGACCTCGCAAGATTGAAGCGATATTGGAGTGGAAACCACCTGGGGCGGTGGGTGAAATACTGAAGTTTTACGGGTTTAGCGGTACTATCGGAGATTCGTGGAAGGATTCTCTCTAATAGCAGCGCCGTTGACCAAGTTACTAAGGAAAGGTGTTCAATTTGTATGGACGGAGAAGCAAAGCAAGAAAGCTTTGATAAGTTAAGGAAGATTTTGACGGAAGCCCGGTTTTAGTACGACTGAAGCGGGAAAGTTATTCACGATCTATTGTGATGCATCTCACACCGGTTTGGGATGTGTGTTGATGCGAGATGGGAAGGTAGTAGCCTATGCATCCCGTCGATTAAGACCGCATGAGGTTAATTACCCAACCACGACTTGGAGTTAGCGGCGATGCGTCTTCGCTCTGAAGATATGGAGACATTACGTATGGGGAGAAGTCGATAGTCTACACGGATCACAAAAGCTTGAGGTACCTTCCGACTCGAAGGATGCGAATCGAGACAGCGTCGGTGGATTGAACTACTAAAGGACTACGATTGTTCAATCGAGTACCATCCGGGTAAGGCTAATGTGGTAGCCGCGCGCATTGAGCCGGAAGGTGGTGACGGACTTAAGAGCAATGTTAAGCTCGGTTGAGTCTATATGATGATGGGAGTCTTTTGGCAGAACTTCAAGTAAAGCCGACTTGGATTAAGGAGATTAAGGAAAAGCAGTTAGTGGATGAAGGCTTGAGCGCGAAGAGAGTACAAGTTCAAGACGGTGGTTTAGAAGGGTACAGTCTGTCTAGTGATGGAGTGCTTTGTTTTCAAGGACGAGCTTGTATGCCAAGGGATACCGAATTAAGGCAGAAAATTTTCCAAGATGCACATAGCAGCCCATACGCTATGCATCCTGGGGGAAACAAGATGTATGGAGATTTGCGAAAATAGTTCTGGTGGCCTGGGTTGAAGCGTGAGATAGCGGAGTTCGTAGAGAAGTGTCTGACGTGCCAGCAGGTTAAGGCGGAACATCAGTTACCATCGGGACTACTTCAACCGATAAAGATCCCTCAATGGAAATGGGAGAGGATCACCATGGATTTCGTTAGTGGGCTACCCCTTACGCCCACCAAGAAGGATGCAGTTTGGGTAATTGTGGATCGCGACTAAATCAGCTCACTTCATGCCGGTGAGAATGGATTACTCACTCGAAGCTAAGCGAAGCTGTATGTAGGTGAAATAGTAAGGTTGCATGGTGTGCCGATGATCGATTATCTCGGATAGGGATCGATTCACGTCAAGGTTTGGAAAGCGTTGCATCAAGCTTTGGGTACACGGTTAGATTTTGATCGGCTTTCCATCCGATCGACAGATGATCGGAAAGGGTGATCTGATTTTAGAGGACATGTTAAGAGGTCATGTCTTGGATTTTAGTGGTAGTTGGGAGGAGTACCTACCATTAGCGAAGTCGCTTATAACAATAGTTATCAAGCGAGTATTCAAATGGCTCCATATGAGGCCCTATCACGGACGAAAGTGCCGTACTCCTACATGTTGGACGGAGTTGGGGAAAGACAAGTTACGGGTCGAGTTGGTAGCAGAGACGGAAGACAAAGTCAAGGTGATTAGGTCTCGTCTCAAAGAAGCATCGGATAGGCGAAGTCTTATGCCGATCTCAAGCGCAAGGAAGTGGAGTATCTTTGTGGGAGACAAGGTCTTTACGAAAGTGTCGCCTTGGAAAAAGGTGTTGAGATTTGGACGGAAAGGGAAGCTAAGCCCAAGGTTCATCGGGCCATATCTGATTGTAAAGCGAGTAGGACCCGGTAGCTTATCGACTAGAGCTGCTGCGTGAGAACCGAGTCAAATTCATGGCGTATTTCATGTGTCAATCTTTGAGGCGGTATCGGTCGAGATCCTTCGCACGTTGTGCGATGCTTGAGAGATTGAGGTGAACTCGGATTTATCTTTTGAAGAAGAACCGGTTGATTGTAGACCGAGATGTGAAGGTTCTACGTAGGAAGGCGGTGCCTTTAGTGAAAGTGCTATGGCGGAACCACGGAGTGGAAGAAGCTACGTGGGAGCCGAGGAGGTGATGCGGCGGCAATACCCCATCTCTTTTGATCAAGGAATTTCGAGGATGAAATTTATTTTAAGGGGGTAGAAGCGTAACATCCCAAATATGGGGTTATTTGGAATTTGATTATTTTCTTATTATGAGCTCTTTGTGATATTATTAATGGAGTAATAGAGCTTAATTTAAGGCTTTGAGTGTGCCCGGTTTGATAGAAAAATTTCAGTTTTTAATTTTAAAAGAAGGAGCCTTAGCAAGAGGGGTGTTATAAGAAATAAATGGGTGTAATCTGACACTAATTAGGCCTTGGATAAGTGGCAAAGCAAGCCCACTTAGGAGCTAGCATGTGACGCCACCAAGGAACAAGGGAGAGCCTTGGTTCGAGTCACAAAATCCTCCTTTTTGCTCTTTATTTGGACGGCAACAAGGGGAGAGTTCTTCTCAGTTAGAACTCTTTTAAATAATGGGATAATAATAGGATTTAGTTAGATTTTTAAGTAGATTAATTAATAGATTAATAGATTAATCTCTAAGTATTAGTGGAGAAAATATAGGCCTTGGAATTAACTCAAATTATTTGAATATTTTCAAATGAGTGGCCAAGAGTAACCTGGAGTGTTTTGCGAAATTTAAACACTTCATGGGAAGTGGACGGCAAGGCTATTAGGGGGGGGATGCCGAATGCCTATAAAAGGTTCAACCTGGTCACCTTGGTTGCTTTTTGTCATTTTTGCTAAGTGCCGAAATTCTCTTCAAAGCATTCTTCCCTCTTTTATTTTGCTCCTTTGGCAATAGCCGAATTCCCTCTCTACTTCTTTTTGCCGAAACTCCAACACCCTTTTTCTCCTCATTATTTTCCTCTTGCCCGAATATTCAAGCAAGGGTAATCTTCTCTAAACTCATCTCCAATCGATTCATAAGGTAGGTAGGTATGGTCGAATGCCATCTTTCTTCTCCTCTGTGTTTTTTGTCGATTTCTATTAGGGGGGAATAAGTGCCGATTTCGGCAATGGTAATCAGGTTTCTAAATGCTTTAGAATTGATCTACGCTAGGTACCCCAAGATTGTGAAGCGATTGACCCAAGCCCTAATCTCTAGCAATCGGTTTTGGTAGTAAAGTGGTAAGAGTAATCTCTTTAATTTGACATCTGAAGGCTATTAGTCTTATTTACTAATCGAGGTAATTGATTAAGCGATTCGGGAAATTGGAGTGCGTGGTTGTGTAGAAGGAATAAAGGTAAGGATTCGGGTTCAAGCAATAACCTAAAAGGATTATTTGGTTTGGCCGAATGGCCCATATCACTAACACTATTTTGGCCGAATATAGGGGCTAGTGGATCTAAGGTGGCCGACTTCTTCATTCGGGATTTAGATTATTCGTGGGTGACAGTGTGTACATACACACGTATAGCGATTAATGTTGTGTTATATATATATTTTGTATGTAAATGCGCTTGATGTAGATGCGGATTGGTACCTTACGGTACAAGTGAGGATCCGGTAAGTCTCTGTTAATATGAGATTACTTTAATGCTTTTGGGAAGCATGGCTTGTTGATACATGTGATAAATGCATGAGATCACATTGTTAGCTCATTTACCTATTAGGGGTTATATGAGAGGAGAAGCGGTGATGTTTCGTCTTTGGCGAGCACGGTGTTTTGGTAACACTGCTGTGACTATATGTCACAGAGGTTTGGTACCTCGGAGGTTTGGCACCTCATAGCGACTTGTCCACTGTGGTTACACACCACCGTGGGTTGGCCCCACTTGAGATATGGGATAAATGCGCGGTGATTTGGTATCACACGATGGGTTGGCCCCATCACCCGATTTGTGTCTACGGACACGGTGCTTAGGTAGCACATTGTGACTATATCGTCACGGTGGTTTAGCACCACCGGTGTTTTGGTAACACATCGTGACTACGGTCACAGTGGTTTGGTACCACATGGGGTAGACAAAGGCGTTTGGTTGGCTAGGTTGGGCACACGATACTCTGCATATTAAGCGTATATATGTTGTGTATGAAATGTTGTTTTATGTTAAACGGGGGAAGGGTTACATACTGAGTCTTGGTGACTCACCTTCTCCTTTAACATTTTTCAGGTGACTCGTAGATGGCGGTGGAGGAGCCGGTTGGACTCGAGGTGGCCATGCAGTGGATTTAAATTTATAGAACTTTAAATTTGGTTATTTTTATTTTGGTTGTAATAAGGCCTCCATAAACTTTATTTGTGTTATTTTCTTTTATGTTGGATATTTACTTTAAACTATATTATTAAACTGGATTGAAATCACATGTTTTCTTAAACTAACACGAAAATGTTTTATCGTGCCATCGGGTACACTTGAAACTTGTATAATAACCGGACTTAATTAAATTTCCCAAACTAAATCCAAGTATTACTTTGGCAAGATAACCAAAAACGAGAAGTTTTCTATAAAACTTAAATGGGTTTTGAAATGGTGTTCACAAGGTTTTTCTCCGTGACAAGTCAAATTCGGTCGTAATGTCTGGGCCGGGTTTGGGTTGTTACACCATTGGCCTGGTAAATAGCCTCTAAGTGCCCACACGGTTAGACACACGGGCGTGTGTCTAGGCCGTGCGTAAACTGCACCTTAATCTTATAAGTCAGGATAGGCCACGAGCAAATTCCACGGCTGTGTGTTGAAGCCGTGCATGACACACGTTTGGAACATGGGCGTGTGTCCCAGTCGTGTAAAATAAGTCAGTATATTAAGGTATAGTACACGGTCTAAGTCCACGGGCGTGCCAAGGCCATGTGCAATTAATCAGTGTCGACCACGGTCGGAAGACATGGGCGTGTAAAGGGGTACACGGGCGTGTCCCAAACCACATGGACGTGTGACCTCTGCTTTAAAGAAAAGTTTCTGATTAAGTTTTGAAAGTTTTTATATACGCGTATAAGGCCTCGTAGGCCCATGAAATGTATGATTAGACTGAGAAAGATAAGTTTTTCATTCGAAACAAAATTTTATAGCCCGTAAGTGCATGATTAAGCAAGTTAAAGCATAGTAATATCTCGTATCCGGTCTAAGCCTCGGACTCGGGTATGGGTAGTTACACATTTTACCCTACAGGGGTATTACGGTCATTTTACCCAATGAGGGTATTACGATCATTTTACCCAATGGGGGTATTTCGGTCATTTTACCCTATGGGGGTATTTCGATAATTCTACCCTATAGGGGTATTTCGGTACAGTTAACGACCTTTCTGAAGGCCTACAGTCGCCTCGAGCGACACAGATAATCTATTTGGTCAAAACAGTGTAGATGGCTCAAAGCCCAATATTCGGCCCAAATGGACCCACACGCTCGTGTGGCCCATTTGGCCCAAATTCAATCACGACTATGCAAACTTCACAGCCCAATCTAGTTTCTACTACTTTTTGTAAATTTTATCCGTGTGGGGCCACTAGCCCATTGGGCCCACACGGCCCATTTCGGCCCATAACGGCCCAAGTGCACGAGAACCCTCATGGTAGCCTCTTCAGTCTACCGCCCACGATTGTGGGCTCGATTTTACCACCCGAGCGATCGCACGCTCGTGAGGCCTGAAATGTCAAAGTTTCAGCTTTTCGGTTTTTGCTAATTCACAGTGGAGATAGCGTGATTACACACCTGATTGCGAAATGTGAGAATGACCCACGAGAACTCCAACCTACATTCAATCAAGGCAATCCATTAATCACTTGTCAATTGGGTTAATCGAATCCCAATCAACTTAACAAAAAGCGACCTCTACCGGAAATACTTGTCCAGCAGTTACCTCTCCTTGACTAGATCGGTCGGTTGTGGTTTGCCCACTTGATCGAGAGATTGGTGCGACCACCACCGCCGCCCACTGGCGGAAAATCGAACAGTGACACTTTATGTCGCTTAAATTTGAGGCGGGGGCTACGTGCCCATTCTCAGCTGGCACCATTCCTGATCCTCCCTCCGAATGGCTACTACTCGCCACCATTGATATCTCTTTATGCAACATATTATCGAAAACCTCCATTTCTCTTCTAGAGATTTTAGAACCCTAAGAACAAAATAAGCGTGGCTTGGAAACACAGTGCTAATGAAATAACTCACTTGGAAAAAAGTTGGAAAACTTACCAAAATTGATGATGATGGAATCGGTTGGAATAGTTTAGGTATATTCGGCCAAGCACAATAGGGAAAGATGATAAACTGAACATACACAAAAAGCCTTATGAAGAATTCGTCTATGATTGGAAGAGAGTGGAAAGTAGAGAAGAAGAAGATGGAAAGTAGGTTCAGTTTAGAAGGGAGGCCGAAAGGAAAAAGATTCAGAAGGAAAAGAAGAAGCAGAACCCAAAGTGAGAGAGGAAAGGGATTTCGGCAAAGCGAAGAAAGAAAAAGAAACCAAAAAGAAGGTTACCTATTCGTCAATTGTAGGAAGGAGGAAAGTAGAGGCACTTTTGGTCACTTCAATAACTAAAACGCAAACCCGAAAGGAACCCCGAATGGTAGAAAAATCCCAAAAAACATTCAGCACCTTCCTTTCAACCCTCTCAAAACCAAACAAAGAATTGCCTTCTGTCGAAAATGCTCCCTCACTTCCCCTTAGCTGAATTTCACTAAGCCTTAGAGTCCCAATGAGCCATAACACCCTATCAACCTCCCATTTTCAAATTTCCTTGATTTTCTCCCCAATCTCCTCATTGATTTGCTCCACAAAAATCTCCAAGACCAATTCAAACTTCACCTGACAGAGTTTCAGTCCAACTCCACTTCTCATGCTCCAAGGAAATAAAATAAATACTCCTTTGCACATCATGAGACTCGAACTTGAGCTCCCTTGCAACCTTGAACACGCCGCTTACTACTGGACCACAAGCTCCTCTTGTGTCATGATTTCACCAAAAATATTTATAAAGCCTTCAAGCTAAGGCCAAGATTCACTTAAGAGCAAAAAGCAAAAATTTTGCTAAAGCCCAGGTTTGAACCCAGGACTTCTCCAACACTTCCAACTCTTCGTAAATCACTTAGCCACTAAAGCAAACAAGCAATTTATGACATTTTCTTGCACACAAAAATATTTATGTGCTGTCTCCTAGCTGAACCCACACTCAAGGCCCATTCCTTCTAGGCCCAAATTCAGGGCGTTACATATTCAGTTTCCCTTCAACGTCTGCTTTAGTAGCCGTATCCTGACATAATCAACAAACTCGACATATTAGCATGCAAAATATAAAGAACAAGAAAGTGTTCCATTACTAATCATGTTAGATTCAGAAGTGCAAACCTGAATTATCCATGGGGTTCCCAACAGGCATGGGCTCGGGTTCCTTTATTTCCACATCCACACAATTGGACATCAAGAATGTCTTGGCCACTGATGCTGCATGCTCCAAGCAACATCTGACCACCTATATCATGAAAAATATAATCATCAATTTTATAGGGTAAATCAAAGCTCTTTTAACAATATCTGCTCCAACCTATAGTAAATCATGATATTTAGGGTTTACGAACTTTATCTACAGCCAAATATTTCCACAAAAAACATTCTGAAGTTTAATATTTTTTTAAGTTAATAAAATGATTTACCTTTATCATTATCAAGTGAATCCTTGATAGCATCCACCTTAGAAGCAAGTCTTAGCAAAGTAAATCCACCAACGACAACAATACCTTCCTCAACTGCTGCCTGATAAATAGCCCAAAACATGCAGTTTTATATGATATTTCACGAATCATGCAGTTTGGGTATAGTTTACCTATTATAATAATTAATTTCATTTTGTATTTAGTTGAAATAAGTTCACGTCATTGCTATTGCAACAAAATGAACATTGATTCAAATGTCCTTAAACACTTTTTTCCCTTTAATTTAAAGATTTGAAGGATTATGGATAAAAGTAAATATTATGTGAATAAAATCAATTGGTAAGTAGTTGTGAAATGCATAATTGATCTGGTTAAGTTAAATTTTAATTTAATTTTTTTATATTTATAAAATATGATAAAAGTTAATCAAACCCAAACCAACCTTTTATACTTGTTTTATTTCTCATGCTAGGAAGGAAGCAAAAGAAAAAAAATTTGTTTAATGAACTGAATCCACTAATGTTAAGTCAATTAATCGATTAAAGTATGAAATTAATTGCTTAGGTGGATTTTCAATCTTTTAACCGAACCAACTCGCCCTACTAGTTTAAACTTTAAATAACAGAATTTGGAAAATACCTGATAAAGGGCGCAGGAAAGAATACCAGCTGAAGTCTAACCTGCATGGGAAACGATTTTAGCTCATCAAATCTAATAAATAATACTTCATTACTGTGTCAATATTTCACATGAACCACGACTCAAACCAAAATCAGTTTATCTCATGGCAGAACAATTAATAAAAAGATTTTAAAAAAAAGAACGGTCAATTGACTTCAATTATCTAGCAAAAGTCAACTCAAGAGAGGAAAGAAGAGTAAAAATGGCCCCATACAAAGTATATAACTCCAACAATAATGTTGTTTCAGAAAAAAAACTCCAACAATAATGGAATGAAAATGGCAGTTCCTATACAATGTGCTTTACAAGTAAAATTTTGCTGTCAAGATGACATTGTAGCAATAAATGATTTCATTAGGATAAATATCAAAATTAAATATAAATTTTAATTTAATGTGTATTGTCATACATGAAATTTAATTTTGTATAATTTTATACATAAAATTTAAATTTAATTCAATTTTCACAAATCACTAACATTATCAAACTAGCACTATTTTACATTGATATATTGCATACATAGACAATTATATTAATCCAATATGAAAATAAATGTAACATCCCGATTTAGGGCCTAGTCAGAATAGTGGTGCGAGACCACAAATTCGAGGGTTATAAATGAGTTATTGAGGTTTATACCGTGTATGCATGCTAGTGTGAAATTTTCATGAAGCAATTTTGTGAAATTGTGGTTGAATTGTCCAAAAGGACTAAATTGCAAAGTTTGCAAAATGTGTGTTTCTAGAAGCTATATGTGTGAAATAGCTTTAGATTATTAATTAGAGGTCCTTAATGAGCAATTTTCCCAATTTTTAGTTTTTGGACAAAAATGGGCATGGATGAGTTAAAATTTGAAGTTTATCAAAAAGGGTATTTTGGTCATTTAGTTATTAAGTGATTAAATAGGTGAAAAGATGACAAAAATTCACTCATCTTCTCTCCCAAGCTGCCGAAAATTTCAATAGCCATTGTTAGGGCTCTTTCAATTTTTCAAGCTTGCTAGTAAGTGCTCCTAAGCCCAGTTTTTTATATTCTTCGTATTTTTAAAGTCCTAGTAGCATGAGTAAGCTATTTTTAGCTTTTTGGTGAGCTATTATGGATGTTCAAAAATGTGCATATGTATGACATGCATGTATTTTGATGTTTTATTGAAGAATATGAAGGCTTGATGTAGTAGAAACATCTTTTGCTAAGTGATTTTCCATGAAAATGCATGTAGGGACTAGTTTGTGAAAAACTTTAGTTTGGTCATACATGTGTGATTTAGTGAGAATTGTTGAATGCTTTAGTTGAGTAAGTGGTTCGGCTAAGCATGAAAGGATAGAAAGTTGAATAAAAAAAATCACTTTACGAGCCTTGGGGCTAAAGTGTAAATATGAGAAAGTTTAGGGGCAAAATAGTAATTTTTCTAAAGTATGAAATGTGGGTCAATTTTGTCAATGTGTGTATTGAATAAGCTGATTTATTCATTATATATCAAGAAAACGAAGCCGGATCGTGCAGAGGCAAAAGCAAGGCGGTGGACTAAATTGCATATTTCTATACTTTTGAGTATCGAGGTAAGTCTATGCATAAATAATGCATTCATACTTACAATTTGTTAATGCTGGCTAGTATGTAGCATGTTTGAGAACCTATGTGGAATGAATGTATGATCGAGAATGGTTGAGAACCTATGTGGTTTAAGTAGAATGATTAAGTAAGTAGACTTGTGCATGTGTTGTGATAATGCTAGGTGGTGGGCTAAGTGCGATACCATCCTAATGCATATTGACGATGAGCTAGCTATGTGCGATGCTATCGTGAGGTATATCGTCTAGTGGGCTATGTGCTGAACTACTATGAATACCTTTGTGGTAGGCTATGTGCGATACCACCTTATTAATCAATCGTGGTGTGCTAAGTGCGAAACCATCGAGATATTGGCTGTGTGGATTAACTGTGTACTAGCTGTGTGTGTAATAACTGTGTGGATTAGTTATGTAAACTAGCTGTGTGGATAAGCTGTGTGGATAAGTTATGTGGATAAACTGTGTGGATGTATTACGAGAAATAATGATGTGTTGAATGTTACGTAAATTTGATATTTAATGTAGGGGTGCATTTCAATGGTTATGAGTATGTGACTCATGATGGGTTGGAAATGTTGTATGGGATAGAAAGAGTAAGCACAATGGTATACAATATGTTAGTATAATGCTATTTATGGGTTAGCTTATACTATGATGCTTAATTGTCTATGTGTAAACTTACTAAGCTCAAAGCTTACTCCCTTTGTTTTCCCTTGTCATATAGATTTTAAAGCGTTGAATCGAGATACGAGGATCATCAGAAGATAGCCCACATATCAGCACACTTTGGTACATGAAACTTAATGTTTTGTATATGGCATGTATAGGGGCTAGATAAGCTAGTAAATTTTGTTGTAAATGGCTAAGAAGTGTTGGCCTTTAAATGGATAGTCTATTTTGTATAATGCCATAGTTGTTGGCTAACATATTATATGAAAAGTTATAGCTGTCTATGTGAGAGTGCAATTCATTTTAAGTTGATTATGATTGTGTTGGATGAGTATATGTTGTGTATGCTTAAGGGGTGAAAAGAACTTGGCACATAGCTTTGTTCTTGACCATGTGGTTAGACACACGGGTGTGTGTCTAAACCATGTGTGACACAAGGTCAGCCCACGGGCGTGTGCTGTGGCCGTGCATTCCCTGTATGTTAACATTTTGAGTCAGTATAGTCCATGGGCTAGCCACACGGGCGTGTGACTAGGCTTCGAGGCCGTGTGGGAAGTCGAAATTCACCACGGTTGGGAAAGCAGGCGTGCCTTGGCCGTGGGTAAATTGGCGAGAATCTTTTGGGTTTTTAGGCACGGTTTGGGGACATGGGCATGTATGTCTATGCATGGGCGTGTTTAATCTTGCTGAGCGTGTGAGACCTGTATAAAAGAGAAAAATTTTAAGATTGGAAAAAGTCCCGGATTAGTCTCGAGAGCCCTCGTGTATATGAGTGAGGCCTCGTAAGTCGAGAATGAGGTTATAGAGGGTAATTATGTTGAGCCTATGTGGCGATTAAGTGGTTTGAGTTCGGTAACGCCTCGGGCCCGGTTCCCAGTGTAGAAACCGGGTAAGGGGTGTTACAATAAATGTATGTATTCATATCTTTAAATATGTACAATTGAATCAAAATCAAAATTTTATGTATAGATATGAACCACGACACTTTATATATAAAATTGATATACATGAACTGCACATTGAACCAAAGTTAATAAATAAATCCAATGTTTATCCGATAATATTATCCATCTTGAAATTATAAAAATTATGGGTAATTTTTGTTTCTTTTGTAAACTATATTCGTTTGGTTATGTGTAAAAAGTCTAATGGAAAGGATTTGAGTAAATGTCAAACATATTTGAGAAAATGAAAAATTCTAATAACATAAATCAGAGAAAGAAGTTGTCTAAGATTCAGCACCACAGTAGGTACATGATTTTGAGTTAACCAAGTGCGAAATGACATTTACTGCACCTAATTTCTCACGACCTACTGTTGCCACCATCTTCAAAACTCTTGCTAAGCACCAATTAATCTCGATAACTTTAAAGCTAAATCCTACCACAAAAAAACTTTTTCCATAGCCTCCCTTATAAAGAAACATAATAGCATACACGTAGGAAGTTGAAAAGTTGTCAAAAATCAATCCATAAACCTAGGCACATGTGTAACGCCCCAAAATTTCTAATTTTGTTGTTGTGAAAATATGACACAAATATCTGTCAGCTTTAGCGGTTATGTGTTTTGGGAATGTTTGGGAGGTCCCAAGTTCAAGCCTTTGCTTGGGCAAATTTTGGTATTTGAATGAATTAGGCCTTACCCTTGTTCAGTAGGCATTTATTTGATTGTTGGTAAAATATATCAGAATGGGCTCTTTGATGCAGTGGTTAAGCAGTGTTAGTGTGTAGGAGGTCACGTATTTGAGTCCACTGCGCAAGCGGCGGAACTAATTTTTGTTTGAGGCGAGTGGCGTGGTGGAGTTCAAATTAAAGCTGGGATTTCTTGAGTAGTTGTGTTTTAGTGGGTTAATAGGGAGTGTTTTTAGGACATAATTTGGGAGAAGTTATCAAAATAAGATTTTCTTCTTATCATTTTTCTATTTTTTTCCCAACAAATTTTCTGACGTTAGACTTTTATTTCTCTGCCGTTTCTTCTCCCTTCTTGTTCACTTTTGGTTTTTGTTCCCCTTTAGCTGAATCTTGTTTCTTCTCTTTTCCCTCTCTTTTCGTTTCTGTATTTTTTGCGAGTCATCTCTTTGGGTGCAACTTTTGACTTCATCTTTTTCGGTAACTGGAATTTTTTCCCCTTAGTTATTGTATTTCGAGTAGGCAATTAACAAAGGGTTCGTTTTACTCTCGTTTATGTAATGTTCAAAGGTTTTAAGCGGATATTCCAGTGTGTGGAGAGCAGTAGTTATCAGATTAAATCGGTAAGTTTTGAATCACCGTTGGTTTAGTTTCTCGAGTTTTATGTTGGGGATATTTGGTTTGATTGACGAATCAAGTGATTAATTAAGGGATATATTGGTCAAATATAGGTTTTTAAAGGCTCGGGTTACTTTGCACAGCGAATCGACAACAAATGTGTACGCGAAATGCAGAAAACGAGATTCGGCAAAAAGCCAAAATTGCTTGCTGTCAAGAAATAAGAGAAATAAGAGAAAATGATGCAAAAAATTGTAGAGAAAGGAGATAAGGGTGTTATAAACTTGGAAATCAACATTTTTCACTAAAATAGTTTTGGACAGCAGTTGTCTAACTTTGAAAAGTCATAAAAAATAGTGGGAATTGAGTTAGAGGTTGAATAAATTATGAAATTAAATTTTATCGAGTCTAATTTTTCATGGAAGAAACAGTGTAAGCAATGGAATTGTAAATCATGAGATATAATAAATTTTGTGAGACAAGGTCAGAATGATTTCGGGTTCCCCTGTTTTGACTTAGGAAAATCATCAAAAATTGTAAAAAAACTAATTAGGGGCTTAAATTTATATGTTTAAATCCTTAATGAGTCTATTTTCAAGGGAAATATACTAAGAGATAAATAATTTTTAGTAAGGAAAGGATGAAGCTGTCAAACAGCAGAATAGGGATAACTTTCAAGATTTAACTGTACTTATTTGGTAAACTATAAATTCTGAAAATTTTATGGTAGAAAGGTATTTGAGTATAGTTTCAAAAACATCAAGTGGATCTTAATTTGGAATTCTGGAGCTCAAGATATAAATAATTTAGTCGTAATGACTTAAGTTGACAGCTTTGAATGAACATGTAAGTAAATAGTGAAAACATATACGAGTATTGAGCTAGCATGGGTTACTTTAAAAATGGATCACACGGCCAAGGCCAATTTGGGCCGAGTGGGCCACACGGCCCGTGTGGGCCCACACGGGCTAATCACATGGGCGTGTGAGCCCATTTTTACCGAAATGTTTCTAAGGTTGCACGAGTCGCCCAAGTCGACTGTGAACCTACTTTAGGGTCGGTAAGCACCACTTAGACCCCTAAATGTGTGAAATTAAGCTTGAATGATATACATGCTTGAGCATGTTAATATACGAGGCTGAATATATGTACTAAAATTGCATAATAGCATATCATCCATTGTATGTTGCATTGCATTGGGTTGGGGGTTCTTATTCGGAGGAAGTGTACTGAAAGGCTTTAAGCCTAATTTACTAGCAGCTCAGCTGCAAACTACTGTATTGTGTCGCATTCGATACTACTTGGAGTGTAGGGATGGGTGGGTTGATTATATCCCCACATGGAGTGTAAGGTTGGACGGAGATGGTGTGTAGAGGCTGATTGGGTAGGATTTTGCTCTTTGCATAAGCTACATCTGCTGCTCACGTCTTGTGATGGGCTAAGGCCCTCTTGCATTTGACAACATCTTGAGATGGGCTAAGGCCCAAATTGTCACTGATACTGAAAAGGGCTTAGGCCCAAGACTGTTCAACTTTGCACTGTGAATACTGATTATTTGTTTATTTCTACGGGATTACACACTGAGTTTATGTAAACTCACCCTTTTTGTTTAATATGCATAGGTAATCCCCAGACTTAGACGGATCGGTGCGACGGAGGACTCAGCGGTGACCACAGTAATTTTTGGACTTCATGGTTTTAAATTTACGATTTATGATTTGATTATTGTTGATTTTTTGGGTTGTAATTTAAGGACCCTCTGGGACTTTGGTTTTAAATTTGGGTTTTTATTTATTTATTTTACTTTATGGATTTATACCTGCTAGTCGTAGGAAATTCGATTTTCAAAAAGTTAAAGTAATTTCTAAACGCATGATCACCTAGTCTGTTTTATTAAAGCTTCCGCAATGAGGGATGTCTCAAAACAAATTTTTTAAATGAATAAAGATGACTTTCTAAGTTCTAACAAAGGTTTACT
Organism: Gossypium sturtianum; assembly: GCA_025698515.1. Classification (NCBI taxonomy): domain Eukaryota; kingdom Viridiplantae; phylum Streptophyta; class Magnoliopsida; order Malvales; family Malvaceae; genus Gossypium; species Gossypium sturtianum. Next base: position 108,019,190 of record CM046949.1, read on the forward strand.
AAAGATAATAACATGGAATGTTTTCATCGTAACAACAAGGTTTCAAAAACACTATCGTGTGACATTGCCAGATACGGCCATAACGTCTAGGTCGGGTTTGGGGTATTACAACATGAATCATTATTCTCAATCATCCTTTCTAGTGGACCCAGTATCCTCTTTTAAATGCAGACAATCAACAAGACAAGGTCAGCTCAGTGGCTAAAGGCTATCCTAAGTTTCGAGCTAGCCTCCTTGCTCTGTCAATTTGTAAAGATGAAATTTTTGTAGTGAAACACTTATATTCTTTATTTAAACAAATTTTAGTTACAAGCATATTAAGAATTCATCAACCTAAACTCTTAATGAGTGCTTAATGAACATGGCATGAATAGAACTTCTAAAAAACCAGAGAGAAGAAAGAAAACAATTCATTATGCACATAATCTGAATAACAATTGCCAAAATTTTATTTAAAGAAAATCCTCACCTCCTTCATGATTTCTGAAAGCTTTGATTGCTTTTCATCCTTACATAGAGCCAATGCCCTTTGAACATAACTCTTTAATGATTTTGGGAGCACACCAGTAGGGAAAGTAATAAAGCGACCATCAATTGTTGTTCAAAAATCGAAATATATAAACCATGATAAGTCTTTTCTTTTTCATAGGGAGCGGGGCGATTGAGCGCTTGTAACTAAACTATACAATCTAAATCTAAGAGAATAAAGGACTTAATAACAATTTCCAAGAGTGATTTATGTCTAAATCATCATCTGCCACATTGCAAAGATGCATTTTAATTCAGCAATGTGTAATCAAGCAAGTTTAGCCATATCCGTTTTACCAAATACAATCTTTAAGATCGTAGTTCGGATACTTAAAAATACACTTAAAAGTGATAAAACTGTAAAAACATATAAATTTCCCAATAGAATAAATTATTCTTTGAATTACAATTCAATTATACATCATGGCTGTTGTTTCCCTAAACAACAGGACTACCACAAAATAATATTAACATACTAACATGGTTGAGTAGATCCAGACCATTATACTAACATGGTTCTTTTTACTTCTAATAAGTTTCAAAAGCTCTTTCCCAAACTCGCTCACCGTAAGGTTAACTTCCATCAATAATATTACAAGCATGAAATGAGTATTTCCTCGTTTGGTGAATTTTATCCTATATTACTCTCTCAGTAAAATAATGAAGTTCTTCAAAGATACAAACTATGTAACACCCCAAACCCCAATCTAGACATTATGGTCGAATCTGGCGGTGTCACATTGAAGTGTTTAGCATAAAACTTGTTCTCGTTGAAATCCTTAAAATTAATTAATCATTTTGTTATTAAACGATGATTCCAAAAAAGGTTGTTCATTTTGATGGTTGATTTTAGAGTTTTAAATTTATAATGATCGAACCTGGAACTAACTATAACAACGATTGAGGCAAGTGCACCTATCGAATAGTAGTATAGCTTAGGCAAGACCGGATTGTCAAACCCAAAGGAACCAAAAGTACTAATACTAACTTTCTTTTTATTATCTAGCCTAAAATAAGTGAAGTTGTTATTTTATCTAAATTTAACTAACTACTAAGCTAAAGACGCAAAGACAAAAAAAGAATGAATTTGGGAAATCTTTGTTGGAAAAACTCGGTTGATTAAGGCGATACCCTTAGGAAGAATCCACCTAGACTTCACTTGTTATCTAACTCTGAACGGATGATTTATTCACTTGACTTGATCAAGTAAGACTCCCTAATGTATATTAAACCCTCTCTCGGAGGCGAATAACGTCTAACCCTAGGTTGATTAATTGAAATCTCTTTCTAATTAAAACCCCTAGAATTGCATTAACTCGATCTATGGACTCCCATATTAGGTTTCACCTAATCAGGAAAAATCTCGTCACCCCTATCTCTAGGCGCGCGATCAACTCCGCTTAATTATGCTAGATCTACTATTAAGCGGGGACTTTTGCTCCTCCACCTAAGCACATCAAACTTGAATCAATATCCGGAAATATCAACACAAGAATTAAGAACACATAATTAAGAACAAATCAAGTATTTATCATATAGTTTGTAAGCGATAACAAGATTCATCTAAGTTTCATCCCCTTTGGTATCGAAGTGTTTAGTTCATAATAATTAAAGAAAACATCTCGGAAGAAAAGATAAAACAAAACATAAGAAATCCCTAAAACCCCTGAAGGAATTGAAGAGGAGATCCTCAAAGTCTTGAGTATGATTACGGCTTCTTGAGATGAATCAGCGGCTATCTTGAGTGTTTCCCACAAATTTGACCTTTTACCGGCTTGGCTCCTTGGCCTAGCTCACGCCCTCTTCTTGATTATACTTAGGGTGTTTATATAGGCTTTTGAAATAGGTTTCTTTGCGCCTAAGTATCCTTTTACGAGTGAAATTGCTCTTCTCCACGATAGGGACACGACCATGGCTGCGCTGTGTATGAATCATCTTTAGGCCGTGTTCGGACTTTTAATGAGGTGACACGCCGTGTAAATCGTGATCGGGCCGTGTTCTAGTCTATCAAGGAGACGCGGCCGTGTTGGCTCAAGTCGGTAGTGTCAATTTTCACTTTGGCCCAATTTGGTCGTTTTGAGCCCGTTTCTCGTTCTTTCCATCCTCCGGTGCTTTCACGAGTATAAAACATGAAAAGAAAGGATTAAGAGCACCTTTTACATAAATCAAGGGATAAATCATCCAAAAGTATGCTAAATGTGGGATTAAAATATGTTACTTTTACGGTTTATCACATACCCCCCACTTACGCTTTTGCTTGTCCTCAAGCAAAATTCTCAACTTACAATTAAAATGAACTTTCCATGATTCAATATTCCTATCAACAATGTCTCATCATAATTCATAGATAATTTATACATGGATAATTTAACTCAAAGAGTCCTAAAGATTCAAACAATATAAGTCATACATTTGTAGCACAAAACATAGGTGTTTCTCCTCATCTAAATAATTACCTCTGATCCAAAACCTACAAGGATTGACATCCTCACAAAAGATTCACTCAAATCACTCGAAGTGTTTAAGGTTTGAATTAAGCACTCAAATGTCAAAACTGAAAAGTTAATCCCATAGGCTTTCATGAAAATCAAATCTCCACTTTGTAATATGAGATGATGCACAAATCAAAAGGTCTTTGAAAGGAGGTTATGCTTGGGGCTTGGGTTAAGGTGTGGATAAAGGCTGAATTAGAGGTTAGAATCGAGATCAACCTGAAAAATTACCTAACTAGAAACAACAAATTGAAAAATAAATAATTACATGAATTAAAACTTTGAAACTAATAATCTGAGCTTCTTCTTCAATAAATAGACTTCAATTGTATAAGCTCGCTTTTCATCATACTAATCTTGAATATACTTGATGTTTTTTTAAGAACAAATCAAGTAATATTAAAGAACTTTAACAAGCTGAAATAAAGAACATAGTTAGGCAAGCCCTGATCAAATCAAATCTCGACAAAAAGGGTAGTCAAGAAGAATGGTGATAACAAATACAAAGGGTTTTGGGTTAATATTAGTGGGTGAGTCAATAAAAAGGGTTGTTAGAATCAAAGGGGTTCACTAGGGGTTAATTATGAAGGTAGGCTTTTATGGAGTAAGTGGAGGTTAAATCCTAGGTGCCTTTATCATTTACGTATATCAAATCAAAGATGTGGTCTCAACATGTATAATCGAGGCAAGTTCTAGAATACTTGATTCAATGTTAACACACTCATAATCAAAAAGTGAGCATGAAAAAGGATATATGCTCTTATAAGGCTCAAAATCTCACAAAAATTATGGGTATTTTGATATCAACCTCGTAAATTTCAAATTTCAAAGTAATATTCAAATTCAGGTAGACAACCTAGGAAAAAAATTTAATTTCTGAAAAATAGACTTATCATGCTTGATTCTCTAGTATCTTAAAGTTTAATTATCAATGCACAATTAACTATGACTTAATCAAAGATGTATCAATAAAAATCATAAATCATGGAAATTTCATTCTAATCATAACATGAGAAATTTACTTTAAGACAATGCATAATTTAGGGATTTGAGAATAATGCAAAAAGTTTGGCACCTAATTTCAGGAATTTGAGAATAATGAAAAAAAGTTAGGCACCTTTTTAGGTTGTTCACCCCCCCACACTTAAGATGTACATTGCCCTCAATGTACAAAGTTAGATAATAACACAATAATAATAAAATCATAAGATATGGGGAGAAGTGAAACTTCTTGAATTATGGATGAAATCCTTGGAGGATGTGGAAAATACATTGGAATTTATTGAAATTTGGAGTTAGCGATGGTCATGGTGTGGTGGTTTCCCACTATTGCTGCGCTAGATGAAGAAATTGGGTAGCTCGTGGAGAATTAGCCAGGATATAATAATAATAATTAAAACTATACTAATTAAATAATTAAAGAAAAGTAAGCTAAAGTGAAGAGAAATAAAAATTGAAATAAAATTAAAATAAAATATTAATGGACTGTAGAGTCCTTATTGTTGGATGGTTTGCGAGGTGGGCGTGATTTCTAAGATTGCGGTGAGTTGGTGGTCGCGGTTCCGATGTGATTCCCTAGCAACCTTTAGAACCTAAAATTAAGAAACTAAGATAAAATAAACTAAATTAAGCATAAGAGTGTTAAAGAGAAGGAAAATAAAGGAGAAGAGTAAAGAAGAAGAAAAATTAAATGGTCTCAAAGACCCTTGGCTTGGCGAGTGAATGAAGCGGCCGACATCAACTTATATAGATTGGTCTCCATGAGGAGACTGTGCTTGGCTTCTTCCACTTCTTTGACATGGTTTTGGTGTAGCTCAAGAGTATAGAGAAGGGAGGGGAGAAATCTGATAAAGGGGAGGAAGAAAAGAGGTAGAAAGTAGGTGAGAAAAAGGAGAAGGGGGTGGTTTTAAATGGAGTTTTGGGGTCTGACACTTTCCCACGCTCGTGTACCGTGTGTGTTGATTCACACAGTCGCCTCGCACGGTCGTGTGTCTAGGCGTGTTAGTTCACCCACACCCATTTTACAGATTGCCACGCCCGTTGGTGATAAGTCAGTGTCGTCCACGGCCGCGTCGCACGGTCGTGGCGTTTTGTCGGTGCCCGTAGGGTGGTGGTTGGAGTCTGTGACTTGAAGATTTGATTCTTTCTAACTTGTACCTCTTCTACCATTGTCAGTACGGAGATTCTGTACCTCCACATGGCCACGGCCACAGCCGTGTGCAAGGCCGTGTGGGCTGGAAATCTGCACTTTTGGTTAGTTTAAAACTAGGTGTTTAAGACTAAGAGAAGAGAAGAAAATAAAATGAAAACAAATACTAAAGTAATTAAGGTTAGTGCTCGGGTTGCCTCCCGAGAAGCGCTCGTTTATAGTCTTAAGCTAGACTTACCTCTCACTCGCATCATCAGGGTGGTTTGAGGAGTTGAAAGTCCTTCCTCATGCTATCAGTTTCATTATCATAATAGTGTTCAAGGCGAGATGCGTTTATATTGAAAGTACCAAAAATAGGATTACTTACCTCGACTGTTCCATATGGGAGAACAGATTACCTAAGCGGTATTTCTTTGTTTGTGTTAGGGTCGGGGAGGAGATATTCGAGGTCTATTTTTCTATCAATACGATCTCAGATTTTAAACTTGTTTGCTTCGTGGAGTGGCTCAGTTACGCTTCATGTATTCCTAATTTTTCCTTGAAATCGTCTTCCACTCGTCTAGATCGTCGAGTGCAATCCTTCGTTCCTCACGAGTTATTTCTTTGTTAACACTGGGTCTAGGATCGGGTTCGGTGGTATTCTTTTGTGGTGCTTCTGAAAAGAAGGTTTAACCAGAATGGTTATCAATAAAATTTGTTTTCTCACCTTGGTTACTCATTGTTCTAGCGAATCAAGAGCTTTGAGATTTGTCTCATTACCTACCACGAAGTATGAGTTCTTACGCATCAATATCAATTTTAGTCTGCGGTTGCTAAAAATGGTCTTCTTAAGATTAAGGGGATACTATTGTCCTCATCCATGTCTCAAGCGACAAAGTCTCACTGGGAATATGAATTTTTCAACTTTTACGAGTACATCTTCGATTATACCCCTAGGATTTCTAACAGTTTGATCAGCTAGTTGAATGCTCATCCTAGTTTGTTTGGGTTTCCCTAGACCTAATTGTTTAAACAATTTATAAGGCATGACATTTATGCTTGCCCCTAGATCAGCTAACGCATTATCAATAGATAAACTACCAATTAAGCATGGAATTGTAAAACTCCCTAGATCTTTTAATTTCTTTGGTAGTTTATTTTGCAAGATTGTCGAGCACATTGCGTTTAGTTCCACATGCGATGCTTTGTCTATCCTTCGCTTTTTCGTCAACAGCTCTTTTAAAATTTTTCTAGAATCTGGCATCTGCGAAAGGGCTTCAAGTAGCGGTAAGTTAATATGTAATTTCTTTAAAAGTTTAAAAAACTTACCGAACTGTTCCTCTGTGTCGTCTCTCTTTAATGCTTCAGGATATGGTATCACGAGGTTGGTACTCTTTGATTACGGTTTTGGCTTATTATTACTTACCTCAACCTTACCTTCTTTGACCACATTCTCTTGCCTTGAATTGGGCTCGTCTAACCCCTTCACTTTTTTGGTATTATGGCTTGGATTTGCTCCTTTGGGTTAATCTCGGTGTTGCTTGGTAGACGCCCTTGCGGTCATTCGAAATTAACTTTGAAAGTTGTCCATTTGTCTTAGTAAGTTCCCCAACAGCTCTCGATCCCTTTGATTGATTCTGTTGATTCTTAAGGGTGGTTTTGAGTTTCTTGGAGACGGTTATCCTGTGGGTCGCCATGAATTTTGTCGACAACTCTTCAAAGGTTCGACCTCTTTTCCTATGGATAGGGTGATTTTGGAAATTTTGAAGAGGTTGTTGTCTTTGAATTACTTGATTTCCTTGTCCTCCCCATGAAAAATTTGGGTGGTTCCTCCAACACGGATTATAAGTATTACTATAAGAGTTATTATTAGATCTGAAATTATTACCTATATAGTTCATCTGTTAGCTTTCGTGCCCGGTTGGTAAGGTGGGTACTCGAGGATTCGCCACAGTTCCACTTGCGTCGCCTTTGCATTCTTTGGATGTACTGCGAAGAACACAAACTATCAAGCTTTTATTCATCATCTCTACTGTGTTGATAGCATAGTTTTCTTTGCGTCGAGGTTGAAAACTCCAACTAATTTTGTTGGTTTTGTCCTTGTAACTTTGCCAGCGATAGTTATTCGGTGACATCTCTTTAATAAACTCGTAGGCTGATTCAGGAGTTCTGTTGTTCAAGGTTCCACTGGCGGCTGAATCAATTAGTTGCCTCGTTGAGGGGTTTACACCATTGTATAAAGTTTGGACTTGAAGCCACAAAGGTAATCCGTGGTGTGGGCATCTCCTCAAAAGATCCTTGTATCTCTCCCATGCGTCGTATAATGTTTCTAAATCCATCTGCACAAAAGAAGAGATATCATTACGTAATTTGGCGTTTTGGCCCGGTGGAAAATACTTTAATAAAAAAATTTTAGTCATTTGATCCCATGTGGTGATTGACCCTCATGGTAACGAGTTTAACCACTGTTTGGCTTTATTCCTTGATGAAAAGGGAAGTAACCGAAGCCTTATGGCATCATTAGAAACGCCATTTATTTTGAAAGTATCACAGAACTCTAGAAAATTAGCTATATGAGTATTTGGGTCTTCGTCCTGCAAACCATCAAATTGAACAAATTGTTGAATCATTTGTATAGTGTTAGGCTTTAATTCAAAATTATTAGCACTATATAGCAGCCTAACAATACTTGATTCTGCTCCTGTTAAATGAGGTTTAGCATAATCATACATAGTACGCGGAGCATTACCTTCTACCACATCTTGTGGTGGTGGATTATTCTTGTCCATCCCTCCAGTAGGATTGGATCTGCCTTCTCGCTCTTTTTCTGTGTAATTTAGGGCTTGCCTAATTTCTCTGCGATTCCTGCGAGCGGTAGCTTCAATATCACTGTCGTATACTAGTGGTCCTCTCGGGTTCCTTCTAGTCATAAACTAGAGGTACTTGCTAGGAAAAGAAAGAAAGAAAATTTAGCAAAGTTAAAAACAAAACAAAAACAAAAATAAAAATAAAAGTAAATTGCGGAAAATAATGGCTAAAGTAATAAAAATAGAGCTTTCTTAATATTTTAGTTCCAAGAAGCGGCGCCAAAAACTTGATCGTTGATTTTGAGTTTTAAATTTATAATGATCGAACACTGGAGCTACTATAACAACGATTGAGGCAAGTGCACCTATCGAGCAGTAGTATAGCTTAGGCAAGACCAGATTATCGAACCCAAAGGAACCAAAAGTACTAATACTAACTTTTTTTATTATCTAGCCTAAAATAAGTGAAGTTGTTATTTAATCTAAATTTAACTAACTACTAAGCTAAACACATAAAGACAAAAAGAATGAATTGGGGAAATCTTTTGTTGGAAAAACTCGGTTCATTAAGGCGATACCCATAGGAAGAATCCACCTAGACTTCACTTGTTATCTAACTCTCACGAACAGACGATTTATTCACTTGACTTGATCAAGTAAGACTCCCTAATGTATATTAAACCCTCTCTCAAAGCGAATAACGTCTAACCCTAGGTTGATTAATTGAAATCTCTTTCTAATTAAAACCCCTAGAATTGCATTAACTCGATCTATGGACTCCCATATTAGGTTTCACCCTAATCCCAGGAAAAATATCGTCACCCTATCTCTAGGCGCGATCAACTCCGCTTAATTATGCTAGATATACTCTTAAGCGAGGGCTTTTGCTCCTCCACCTAAGCACATCAAACTTGAATCAATATCCGGAAATATCAACATAAGAATTAAGAACACATAATTAAGAACAAATCAAGTATTTATCATATAGTTAAATGAAAGCGATAACAAGATTCATCTAAGTTTCATCCCCCCAGTATCTGAAGGGTTTAGTTCATAATAATAAAGAAAACATCTCGAGAAAAGAAAGAAAACAAAACATAAGAAATCCCTAAAACCCCTAAAGGAATTGAAGAGGAGATCCTCCGTCTTGAGTATGATTAAACTTCTTGAGATGAATCAGCTGGCTATCTTGAGTGTTTCCCACAAATCGGCCTTTTTAGCTCGGCTCCTTGGCCTAGCTCACCGCCCTCTTCTAGATTATACTTAGGGTGTTTATATAGGCTTTTAAAATAGGTTTCTTTGCCCCTAATTATCCTTTTCCGAGTGAAATTGCTCTTCTCCACGACAGAGACACGGCCATGGCACACGCCCGTGTGAATCGTCTTTAGGCCGTGTTCGGACTTTTAATGAGGTGACACACCCGTGTAAATCGTGATCAGGCCGTGTTCTAGTCTATCAAGGAGACACGGCCGTGTCAATTTTCACTTTGGCCCAATTTGGTCTTTTTTGAGCCCGTTTCTCATTCTTTCCATCCTCCGGTGCTTTCCTGAGTATAAAATATGAAAAGAAAGGATTAAGAGCACCTTTTTACATAAATAAAGGGACAAATCATCCAAAAGTACGCTAAATGTGGTATTAAAATATGTTACTTTTACGGTTTATCGCATTTCCAAAGCGTGCATCATTAAAAGCTAATCACTTTTAAAACGTTACTAATTTTCAAAATCTCATTTATTGCAGAGGTTTTTTTAAGAAATGTTGCAAAAACGTGGTGTCTTTGAAAACAGTTACCTTTTGAAAACCAGTCTTTTTCTACAACTAGCAGTTTATATCAAACTAAATAAATAAAAACCCCAATTTAAAGTTTATAACTTTAAAAATACCCAAATTCAGTTACTTATAAATCAAAAGCTAAAAATGAAAACTGATGCGGTTGTGTGGCCATCATCGAGTCCCTCGTAGCACCGACCTACCTACGACTGGGGATTACCTGTATAGTTAAATAGAGAGGTGAGTTTACGAAAACTCAATGTGTAATCCCCTAACAAGCAAACAGTCAATTAAATAGTAGATAAATGCAGTTTGGGCACAGAGCAGTTATAATACTTGATCCGATTCGGTGTGGGTCTAAGCCCTTTCCTGTAATAGTAAATGATTGGGTTTGAGCCCAGCACAATACCGGTAATCATTAGGGCCTTTGCCCAATTTCAATGTTAGTATCAGTGGGGCCTTGGCCCATAACAGTAACAGATGTCAATCATGTAGTGAACAGTATGTAATATCATTAATCGATGCGATATGATGCAGTATCATTAATCGAAGCGATATGCGATGAAATCCTACCCAATCCATCCTCTATATACCACTCTGTCCCGCCAAACACACCATGTGGGGATAAAATCGACCCACCCAGCCAGACACACCAAGATTAGCACCGATTGCGACACTAAACAGTATTGCAGCAAAGCTGCTAGTAAAATAAATGGCATATAGCCATCAGTAGGTCCACAGTCGTCTTGGCGAGCCGTGCGACCTTATCCGTACAGTACACTTCTTCCAAATATAACAACCCATCCCCATGCAATATGTCGTGACATAATATCATACGTGTATGTAAAATGTCATGCTCAATCATAGTCATACATATCATAGACCAAATCAGTCATACATAATATAAGGCCATAACAGCCATTTCATCACCTATGGGTATAACAGTCATTTTACCCTGTGGGGGTATTTCGGTCATTTTATCCTATGCGGGTATTTCGGTCATTTTACCCCATGGGGGTATTTCGGTCATTTTACCCTATGGGGGTATTTCGGTCATTTGACCCTATGGGGGTATTTCAGTCATTTTACCTACTTTAGGGTCTCGGTGCAAATATCGACCTCTCGAGAGGTCTGCAGTCACCTCGAGCGACTCCGGTAACCTAAATGGTCATAACAGTGTAAATAGGCCCAAGGCCCATTACTCGGCCCAAGTGGGCCCACACGTTCGTGCAGCCCGTTTAGCCCAGATTTCGTCACGGCTATGAGACCTACATAGCCCAGTACAGTATTTGCCACAAATCGTGGATTTCATCCGTGTGGGGCCCATGAGCCTAATCGACCCACGCGGCCCCTTTCGGCCCAACGTGGCCCATTACGGCGTAAGCCCATGAAAATGCTCATGGAGGCCTCTAAGTCTATCGCCCACGATTCGTGAGTTTGGCCTACCACACGAGCGATCGCACGCTCGGGTGGTCTCAAACGCCATATTTTTGGCTTTTCGACTTTTGCCGTTCTACAGTTACAGTAGGGTGCTTACACACCTGTTTACGCAACCGCTCCAAGTTTCTCAAGCACCCACCCTTGACTGAGTAATATACGAATTACTCCTCTTAGATTGCTGACTAAAATAATCAAACGCTACTTGCTGACTTACTGCAATAACAACAGATCTCAACAGGTAGAATCATTCACAAGTGGCTTGCACCCCTTCACTCCACTGAAATACCTAGTACCCAACAAACCACCACATCGCAAGAAAAAGACAAGAATCACAATTAGAACATGTAAGAAGAAGCATTCGGCTTTCGGAAAAGATAGAAGAAAACAGATTTGAACACATAAAGAAATAATTGAGAATCAAAAGAGGGAACTTATGAGTACCTACCGATTCGTCAGAACTCTTACAAAGACCGAAACCAGAACACTATAGCAGAGTACAGGAATAGTCAGCCAAACCCAAAAACTGAAGAACACCGAAAGAAAAATAGAGAAAGGAAGGAGGGATATACTATTTGGCCAGATTTGAGAAAATAAAATGAAAACAAGGGAGGAGAGCAAATCAGCTTGGATAGAAACCAAAAAGAACCAAAAGCCGATAAATGAAAGAAAAGAAAAGGAGAATTCGGCAGACGCTAACACCAAAATGTTCCTCCAGTGTCGAAAATGACAAACATTTTCCTCAGTCAAATTCTCAAAGATAGAGTTCCCCCCAAACGGCACAACACTTCCTCTCAATCAAACTCCTTGATTTTCTCCTAGTATCTCTCCCCTTATCCCTCCTTGAATTACTCCACCGATTTTGCCTCAACTCCCCCAACATCTCCCCTTAGTTGTGTTTCAGTCCAACTCCACTACCTACATAGCTCAAGCAGCAAAATAAATACTCCATTGCTCAACCCAGGACTTGAACCTCAGACCTCACAGTTACACAACATGCCTTCTTGCCAGTAGACCAACAAGCTCTTTGTGTCATAAATTCCCCATAATTATTCTTAAGGCCTCCAGGCCAGAATCAAGGTTCACTTAAAAGAAAAACTAAAATTTTGCTAGAGCCTAGGCTTGATCCCAGGACTTCTCAGACACTCCTAAACATTCCAAATCACTTAACCACTGAAGCAGACAATCATTTATGTCATTTTCTTGCACATAAATTTTTATGTGTTCCCATGCTCAAGACTTATTTCCTTCTAGGCCCAAATTCGGGGCGTTACAATTCACCCCTCCTTAAAGAAATTTCATCCCAGAAATTTCCAACTGCCAGAATAGTCACACCACACAGATTTCACCACCACGTTCCCGCTGCGCACTCTGATTTCAAAACATTATTACAGCCTCTTGAACCACGTCCGAGTGTATCTCTTGAGCCCATTGTCTATTCGCGTTTTACCACTAAATGTAACACCGCTTGGACCAGTAAAGGCACATCCCTAAATAGCTTATTCACTTTCATTGACTGCCCTAGAGGACTCAACACAGTGACTTCATTTACAGCAATTTCAAACATAACACCCAAAGTCTCAGTCATTGTGCATGCAATGTACGAATGAGTAGATCCAATGTCAATCAGTGCCATATAAGGTACTTCATGAATAAAAAATGTATCGGTTATCACATATGGGGCGTCTCCGTCCTCTCGGCGACGAGCAGCATAGACCAGGGTTGGTTGCCTCGCCTCGATATGTCCTGCACCTCTGCCCGGTGCTCTACGGCCACGTCTTAAACCGTTTCCACCTCTGGCCTAACCATGACCTCTAAGAAGCTGCTGACCACCCCTCGGTGGCTGCACATTACCCCTACCAATAGCTTGCATCTGATCCGGTCTTCTGGGACATTCCCTGATACGGTGCTCCATGGAACCACAACTCAGACAGGCTCCCTTCCTCTTCCAGCACTCACCCACATGGCCTTTTCCACAAACAGCACAAGGCGGTAACCTAGTAGTAACAACAGGGGGCCCAGCTCTGATTGGCCCATCCACTCTGGCCCTTTTCTTAGGCCTCTGTACGGAATCAAAAGGCTCTGAATCCCTTTTATTTTGGCCCCTTTCTCTTTCCCAGTTTAGGCGCTCAGTGCGCTTCACATCCTCAGCTATTTTTGCTTTCTCCACCAATGCTGTGAAATCTCGCTCCTTTTGTGGAGCTATCAATACCCGAAGACTATATCTGAGGCCGTCTTCAAACCGCACGCTACGTTCACAATCTGTCGCCACCATCCCTTTAGCATATCGACTAAGTCTTAGGAACTCAGCCTCGTACTCTACCATAGACTATCCCCCTGGAACACAGATTTGAAGAATTCCCAAGTTACCCGATCAATTTGAGTACCCTCTTTCACGGTGAGCCACCACTGGTAGGCTTCCTCTCGCAGCAACGACACCGCACCTTTTAGTTTTTGTTTGAAAGTGCAATCAAGATCATCCATTATTCTTTCTGTGGCCTCCAACCAATATTCGGCCACATTAGGAGCTACTCCCGTAATGCCTTTGAAAATCTCAGCTCCATTCGATTGAAGTCGCTCTGAAATCGACCCCCGGCTCCTAATACCAGTGTTGAGCCCAGCGAACCTTTCTAGAATCCTTAACATTGCCTGGGAAAATGTGTCATCCCCAGCTGCTCAATCGTGTGACTCAGTCTCAGTCACATGTGAGGTCGGTGTCGCACTGGTTTCTAAATTAGGCAAATGATCAGATTTTGAGGACCCAGCCCTAGCATTTCTGCCGCGACCTCTTGTACCCCTTCCACGAGTACCTCTAGTGCTCATTTTCACTTTGCGTATAATCTAAATTAAAAATTTTATGTAATTTAGTTACAATTTTAGTAATTAAAGTAGATGTTTTATGATAGTAGTAGTTTAAGAGTTGTTTTCACAATCGTAAGCTTACTACAGTTTTAGTTTCCTATTGTTTTTTAGTTTACTCTAACTAAAGAGTCTCAGTATAGCCTGTTATCTAAAGTAATCCCAGTAGTATCCACAATATAACAATTTAAAATAGATTTCAGTGTAGAAGACTTACTTGGTTCAACGCCGGAGACTCGGTGTGCCACACAGTAAAATCCTTCAAAACGCTTTGTTTCATTTGTAAACAACTGTAAAATAAAAAACTAAAGCCCATTTCACGGCACGAGTTTTGAAACTTGACTCTGATACCACTAAATGTAACACCCCAAACCTGACCTAGACGTTATGGCCAAATTTGACGATGTCACATTGAAGTGTTTAGCATAAAACTTATTATCGTTGAAATCTTCAAAATCAATTAATCATTTTGTTATTAAACGTTGATTCCAAAACGGGTTGTTCATTTCCAAAGCGTGCATCATTAAAAGCTAATCACTTTTAAAACGTTACTAATTTTCAAAATCTCATTTATTGCGGAGGTTTTTTAAGAAATGTTACAAAAACTTGGTGTCTTTGAAAACAGTTACCTTTTGAAAACCCGTCTTTTTCTACAACTAGTAGTTTATATCAAACTAAATAAATAAAAACTCCAATTTAAAGTTTATAACTTTAAAGAGGACTTATTATATAAAAATACCCAAATTCAGTTACTTATAAATCAAAAGATAAAAATGAAAACTGATGCGGTTGTGTGGCCAACATCGAGTCCCTCGTAGCACCGACCCGCCTACGACTGGGGATTACCTGTACAGTTAAATAGAGGGGTGAGTTTACGAAAACTCAGTGTGTAATCCCCTAACAAGCAATCAATCAATTAAATAGTAGATAAATGCAGTTTGGGCCTGAGCCCGTTACAATAACAGTCCAGTTAAGTGTGGGCCTAAGCCCTTTCCTGTAACAGTAAATGATTGGGCTTGAGCCCAGCAGAATGCCACTAATCAGTAGGGCCTTTGCCCAATTTCAGTATTAGTATCAGTGGGGCCTTAGCCCATAACAATAACAAATATCAATCATGCAGTGAACAGTATGTAATATCGTTAATTGATGCAGTAACAGTACAGTGTCATTAATCAGTGCAGATATGCAGTCAGAAATCTTACCCAATCCAGCTCTACACACCACTCCGTCCCGCCAAACACACCATGTGGGGATAAAATCGACCCACCCAGCCAGACACACCAAGATTAGCGCCGGTTGCGGCATTAAACAGTATTGCAGCAAAAATGCAAGTAAAATAAATGGCATATAGCCATCAGTAGGTCCACAGTCGTCTTGGGTGACCCGTGCGACCTTATCAGTACAGTATACTTCCTCCAAATATAACAACCCATCCCCATGCAATATGTCGTGACATTATATCATATGTGTATGCAAAATGTCATGCTCAATCATAGTCATACATATCATAGAGCAAATCAGTTATGCATAACAAAAGGCCATAACAGTCATTTCATCACCTATGGGTATAACAGTCATTTTATCCTGTGGGGGTATTTCGGTCATTTTACCCTATGGGGGTATTTCGGTCATTTTACCCTGTGGGGGTATTTTTGTCATTTTACCCTATGGGGGTATTTCGGTCATTATACCTTATAGGGGTATTATGGTCATTTTACCTATTTTAGGGTCTCAGTGCAGATACCGACCTCTTGGGAGCTCCGCAGTCGCCTGCAGCGACTTCGGTAACCTAAATGGTCATAACAGTGTAAATGGGCTTAAGGCCCATTACTCGACCCAAGTGGGCCCACACGCTCGTGCGGCCCGTTCAGCCCAGATTTCGCCATGGCTATGAGACCTACATAGCTGAGTACAGTATTTGCCACAAATCGTGGATTTTATTCGTGTGGGGCCCACAAGCCCAATGGGCCCACGCAGCCCCTTTGGCCCAACGTGGCCCATTACGGCCTAAGCCCATGAAAAAGCTCATGGAGGCCTCTACTGTCTATCGCCCATGATTTGTGGGTTTGGCTTACCACACGAGCGATCGCACGCTCGGGTGGTCTCAAACGCCGTATTTTCAGCTTTTCGGCTTTTGTCGTTCTACAGTTACAGTAGGGTGTTTACACACCTGTTTACGCAACCGCTCCAAGTTTCTCAAGCACCCACCCTTGACTGAGAAATATGCGATTTACTCCTCCTAGATCGCTAACTAAAATGATCGAACGCTACTTGCCGACTTACTGCAATAACAATAGATCTCAACAGGTAGAATCATTCACAAGTGGCTTAAATCCATGGATATCAAACTTGTAGAAACATAGGGATATTCGGCCTATGCTAAAAAAAAAACAAATATAATGCTTTTACCTTAACTGAATGATGAACGAAAAAGGTTTTTATTGCTTCCGTCACTTGCACCCCTTTACTCCACTGAAATACCTAGTACCCAACAAACCACCACATCGCAAGGAAAAGACAAGAATCGCAATTAGAACACGTAAGAAGAAGCATTTGGCTTTCGAAAATGATAATAGAAAATGGATTTGAACACATAAAGAAATAATAGAGAATCAAAGGAGGGAACTTATGAGTACCTATCGATTCGTCAGAACTCTTGCAAGATCGAAACCATAACACCACACAGTCAGCAGAGCGAACAATGGCCAAACCCCAAAAAGCAGAAGAACATTGAAGAAAAATAGAGAAAGGAAAGAGGGATATACTATTCAGCCAGATTTGAGAAAAAGAAAATGAAAACAAGGGAGAAGAGTGAATCAGCTAGGATAGAAACCGAAAAGAACCAAAAGCCAATAAATGAAAGAAAAGAAAAGGAGAATTCGGTAGATGCTAACACCAAAATGTTCCTTCAATGCCGAAAATGACAAACATTTTCCCCAGCTGAATTCTCAAAGCTAGAGTTCCCCCAAATGGAACAACACTTCCCTTCAATCAAACTCCTTGATTTTCTCCTAGTATTTCTCCCCTTATCCCTCCTTGAATTACTCCACTTATTTCGCCTCAACTCCCCCAACAACTCCCCTTAGTTGTGTTCCAGTCCAACTCCACTACCTACATAGCTCAAGCAGCAAAATAAATACTCCATTGCGCAACCCAGGACTTGAACCTCAGACCTCACAGTTACACAACACGCCATTTTTCCAGTAGACCAACAGGCTCTTTGTGTCATAAATTCACAATAATTATTCTTAAGGCCTCTCGGTTAGGATCAAGGTTCACTTAAGAGAAAAACTAAACTATTGCTAGAGCCTAGGCTTGATCTTAGGACTTCTTAGACACTCCTAAACACTCCAAATCACTTAACCACTGAAGCAGACAATCATTTTTGTCATTTTCTTACACACATAAATTTTTATGTGTTCCCACGCTCAAGACCTATTTCCTTCTAGGCCCAAATTCGGGGCGTTACAAGCAATTTAAAAGGTAAAAGACAAAGAGTAAGCAGTAAAGTTGAAACTAACCTCTTGTGCCATTCTTCTTTGAAGTTATAAATGGCTTGAAGTAGTTTGGGCAAATTCTCCCACGAGCATTCTTCCCTAACCGCTTTCAAAAACAACTGTTCCTCCACCGTCATCAGAATGTGCTGTAAATCATTGGCAAAATAATATCGATCCATAAATTGAACTTGGAAGAGAGAGAATAAAGAGTTTTGATCGCAGTGGCAATGGCAGATCGAGCTATGATTTTGAATTTTTTTTATAAATCCCAGGTCAAACAGAACCCTAAAAATCTTTTTTGACTAGATGAAGCCATTGTGAAAACATAATAAAAGAAATAGAGAGAAGTGGAGGGGAACAAAGTTGTAATCGCGAGAGGGTTAGAGGGGAACAAAGTTCTAATCAAAACGGCACCGTTTTAATAAAAGTAAAAAAACATTTGCGGGCTATTACTTTACCTTTAGTCGCGTTTATAAAAAAACGCTGCTATTGCTTTACCTTTTGCGGCGTTTATGAGAAAAAAGCTGCTATTGATTTACCTTTTGCGGCATTTATGAGAAAACGCTGCTATTGCTTTACCTTTTGTGGCATTTATGCAAAAATACCGCTATTGCTTTACCTTTTGCGGCGTTTTCGATCCAAACGCCACTTAAAACACCGCTAAAAACCTATTTTGCTATAGTGTGCCTATGTGAAGAAGTGTGATAAATGCCAAAGGATCGAAAATATATCAAGGAGGAATGAGATTCCCTTGACAAACATTTTGGAGACTGAATTATTCGACGTATTGGGCATTAACTTCTTAGGCCCATTTTCTTCTTCGTATAGGAACAAATACATCTTAGTTGCTGTAGACTATGTATCCAAATGGGTTGAAGCTAAAGCATACCCTACAAATAATGCTAAGGTAGTCATGTGATAAACTGTAATAGTAACATATTTTAAGCCCACATTTAGCATGCTTTTGGATGATTTATCCCTTGAATTATGTAATTTGGTGCTCTTAATCCTTCAATTTCATGTTTTATACTCAGGAGAGCATAGGAGGATGAAAAGAACAGAAAATGGGCTTAAAACGGACCAAATGGGCCAGATCATGAAATCGACACGGCCTGGGCCCAAGACCACACGACCGTGCTCCTTCAGCAGGTTCGAACACGGCCTGACCACGACTTACACGGGCGTGTGCCAAGGGCGTGTCCCTGCCATGGCAAAGTGAAATTCTATTCGGATTAGTGTACTTAGAGGCAAAGAAAGCCATTCCAAAAGCCTATATAAACACCCTAGAGGCCAACCATCAGGGGGCGTGCAGCTAGGCCAAAGAGTCGAGCCAAAGAGGGCAGATTTGTGGGAATTTACTCGAAGAAAGCCAGTTGATTCATCTCAAGAAGCCGGAGTCACACTCAAGACGGCGGATCTCTCCTTCAATTCCTTCAGGGGATTTTAGGCTTTTCTTATGTTTTATTTTATCTTTTCTTATGAGATGTATTCTTTTATTATTATGAACTAACTCCTCAGATACCTGAGGGGGATGAAACCTAAGATGGATCTTGTTATTGTTTTCTAAACTATATGATAAATACTTGATTTGTTCTTAATTATGTGTTCTTAATTCTTGTTTTGATATTTCTGGAATATTAATTCAAGTTTGATGTTCTTAGGTGGAGGAGCAAAAGTCCCTGCCTAAGAGTAGATCTAGCATAATTAAGCAGAGTTGATCGCACGCCTAGACATAGGGTGACGAGATTTTACCGGATTAGGGTGAAACCTAATATGGGAGTCCATAGATCGAGTTAATGAAATTCTAGGGGTTTTAATTAGAATGAGATTTCAATTAATCAACCTAGGGTTAGACGTTAGTAGCCTCGACGGAGGTATTAATATAAATTAGGGAATCCTAAGGATCAAGTCAAGTGAATAAATCGCCTGGTTCAGTGTTAGATAACAAGTGAAGCCTAGGTGGATTCTTCCTAGGGTATTGTCTTAATCAATTGGTTTTTCCCACAAGTATTTCCCCAAATTCATTCTTCTTTGTCTTAGAGTCTTTAGCTTAGTAGTTAGTTAATTTAGATTAAACGACAATTCCCTTTATTTTAGGCTAAATAATAAAAAGAAGGTTAGTATTAGTACTTTTAGTTCCTTTGGGTTCAACAATCCGGTCTTGCCTTAACTATACTACTGTTCGATAGGTGCGCTTGCCTCAAATCGTTGTCATAGTTAGTTTCCAGGTTCGATCATTCTTTTTATAAATTTTAAAACTTTGACAAATCACAGCGATCAAGTTTTTGGCGCCGTTGCCGAGGAACTAAAATATTAAAAAAGCTCATTTTTTATTACTTTAGCCATTTTTTTATTTTTTTTTTTGCGATTTACTTTTATTTCTTATTTTGTTTTTAACTTTGCTAATTTTCCTTCTTTTGCTCCTTTCAGGTACCTCTAGTTTATGACTAGAAGGAAACCGACAGGACCCCTACTTTACGACAGTGATATTGAAGGTACCGCGCATGAAATCGTAGAGATAATAAGCGAAGCCTAAACTACATACAAGAAGAGCAAGAAGACGAAGTTAATACCACTTTGAAGAGATGGTGAGAATAATCCGCCACCTCCGGAGATGGTAGAAAATCATGCTCCTCGAACTATGTATGATTATGCTAAACCTAATTTAACGAGAGCTGAGTCAAGTTTTGTTAGACCTACTATTATTTTGCAAATAATTTGAACTGAAACCTAACACTATCTGAGATGATACAACAGTTTGTTCAGTTTGATGGTTTGCAGGATGAGGATCCTAACACACATTTAGCGAATTTTCTAGAATTCTTTGATACCTTTAAAATAAATGGCGTTTCTGATGATGCCATACGCCTTCGATTTTTTCCCTTTTCTTTGAGGAATAAAGCCAAACAGTGGTTGCATTCTCTTCCACGAGGGTCAATCACTGCATGGGATCAAATGATCGAAAAATTTTTATTGAAATATTTTTCACATGGCCAAAAGCGCCAAGTTAAGGAATGATATCTCTTCTTTTGTGCGAGATGGATTTAGAGACACTTTACGATGCATGGGAGAGATACAAGGATTTGTTGAGAAGGTGCCCACACCAGTAGATTACCCTTGTGGCTCTGGTCCAAACTTTTACAACGGTGTGAACCCCTCAACAAGGTAATTAATCGATTCAGCCACCGGTGGAACCTTGAATAATAAAACTCTGAAGCGGCCTATGAGTTTATAGAAGAGATGTCATTGAATAACTACTAGTGGCAAGTTACAAGGACAAGGCCAACAAAAGCAAGCGGAGTTTTCAACCTCGATGCGATAACCATGCTATCAAATCAGGTAGAGGTGCTAAATAAAAACATTGATGGTTTGTGTTCTTGCAGTACATCCGGTCATGCGATCTGACGCAATTGGAGGTGTGGTGAATCACGAGTACCCACCCTACCATCCAGGCATGAGAAGCGAACAGATGAACTATATGGGTAACAACTTTAGATCTAACAATAACCCTTATAGTAATACTTATAATCCAGGTTGGAGAAACCACCCCAATTTTTCATGGGGTGGTCAAGGAAATCAAAGACAACAACTCCCTCCAAATTTTCAAAATCAGCCCTACCCACAGAAAAAGAAGCCGAACCTTGATGAGATGCTGACAAAATTCATAGCAGTCTCAAAAACCCATCTTCAAAAAGCTGAGACAACACTTAAAAGTCAGCAAGCATCGATTCAAGAGATCAAGAATCAGGTAGGTCAACTTACCAAGATCATGTCAGAACGACCACAAGGTAGACTGCCAAGCAACACGAAGACTAACCCTAAGGAGAAAATTCAAGCCATATCAGCTCATGATAATGTAGGGTTAGATGAGCCTAATTTAAGGCAAGAAAATGTGGTAGGAAAAGGTAAGGTTGAGGTAACCCAAGAAAAGCCAAAACCGATAATCAAAGAGTACCAACCTTGCATACCATACCCCGAAGCAATGAGGAGAGACGACATAGAGGAACAGTTTGGTAAGTTTCTTAAACTTTTAAAGAAATTACATATTAACTTACCGTTACTTGAAGCTCTTTCGTAGATGCAAGATTCTATGAAATTTTTAAAAGAGCTTTTGACAAACAAGCGAAGGGTAGACGAAACATCGCATGTAGAGCTAAACGCAATGTGCTCGGCAATTCTGAAAAATAGACTACCACAAAAATTAAAAGATCCAGGGAGTTTTATAATTCCATGCTTAATTGGTAGTTTATCTATTGATAATGCGTTAGCTGATTTAGGGGCAAGCATAAATGTCATGCCTTATAAGATGTTTAAACAACTAGGTCTAGGGAAACCCAAACAAACTAGGATGAGCATTCAATTGGCTGATAAAACTGTTAGAATTCCTAGGGGTATAATCGAAGATTTGCTAGTGAAAATTGATAAATTCGTATTCCCAGTAGACTTTGTCGTTTTAGACATGGATGAGGACAATGGTATCCCTTTAATTTTAGGAAGACCCTTTTTAGCAACTGCGAGGACTAAAATTGATGTCGATTCAGGTGAACTCATACTATGTTTAGGTGACAAGACAGTCACTCTTCAGGCTCTCAATTTGGTTAGAACATCGAGTAAACAAGGTGAGAATGTACATTTTATCAATAACCATTCGGTTAATCCTTCTTTTCAGGAAGCACCACGAAAGAACACAACTAAACTCGATCCTAGATCCCGTGCCAATAAAGAAACAACTCATGAGGAACGAAGGTTTTAGATCGATAAACTAGACGAGTGGAAGACGCATTTCAAGGAAAAACTAGGGATACACGAAGAAGAACCAACGCCACTCTACGAGACAGACAAGTTTAAAATTGGAGATCAGGTATTGTTGGATAAAGCAGACCCTCGAATATTTCTTCCTGACCCTAATACAAACAAAGAAATCCCTTTTAAGGTAATCAATGTTTTCCCATACGGAACAGTCGAGGTAAGTAATCCTATTTCTGGCACTTTTAAAATAGACGCTACTCGACTTGAACTATTTACTGATAATAGGACACATAGCATGAGGAAAGATGTTCAACTCTTCAGACCACCCTGATTATGTGAATGAGAGGTAAGTCTAGCTTAAGACTTTAAACGAGTGCTTCTCGGGAGGCAACCCGAGCACTAATTCCGTTACTCTTTACATTTTTTATTTTATTTTATTTTTACTTTTATTTCTCCTTTTTAGTAGCTAACTATTAACTAAACACGGTGTAGATTTCTATACCACACGGCCTTACACATGGCGTGGCGGTAACCTTGTGGATACTCTACGACTCCCCTTACCGACATAGCGCAGAGGTAGTGCGAGCCAATGACGAAAGATTCCCGGATCACGACGACTACAAATTGCCACGGCGGTAGTGCGATATGGCCGTGGCGACGCGAGGAAGTCACACGGGCTCCAACTAACTCGCCACGGCCGTGCGATGCGGCTATGAGTGACACTGTTAGATCATGCACGGGCGTGGTGACCTGAACATGGGCGCGAGAGAAACGAAAGAAGCATAACACGGCAGTGCGATCACGGTCGTGTGACTTCTAACACGCCTATGGTACTGAGGGCGGGGGAGTACGGACCTCAAAATTCTATTTAAACCACCTCCCCCTCCTTCTTCTCACCTACTCCCCATCTCCTTTCTCCCATCCTATTCTTTAGATTTCTCCCCTTCCATACTTTTCTTCTCTAATCTTTCCCCAACTATCAAGCCACACCATGTCGAAGAAGCGGAAGGAACCAAGCACAGTCTCCTCGTGGGAGACCGATCTAAATAAGTTCATGCCGGCCGCTTCATCTAGTCGACAAGCCAAGTGTCTTTGAGACCATTTAGCTTTTAGTTTTCTTTTCTCATCTCTTTTAATTTCCTTCTCTTTGATACTCTTATGCTTAATTTAGTTTATTCTATTTTAGTTGCTTGGTTCTAGGTTCTAAAGGCTACTTGGGAATCACCCCACCACGACCTCTGCCAACATCACCACGGCCTTAGAAGTCACACCCACCTCGTGAACCATCCAACAATAAGGACTCCTCAGTCCATAAGTCTTTTATTTTTCTTGTATTTTACTTTTTACGGTCTTTCTCTTTATCTTCCTTGTCTTTAAATACATAATTAGTATAGTTTGAATTTTTCTTATTATGTCCTAGTTAAATCTTCACGAGCTTCCCAATTTCTTCATCTAGTGCAGAGATTGTGGACGGCCACCATGCCACCACCAAAGACGCCTCCTCCAACTTATCTTTCACCTCCGAATCAAGTTTCTACACTTCCAACGCAAGGAACCCATCCAAAAATTCAGGGAGTTTCACTTCTATCCCTATCTTTTGATTTTCTACTATAATACCTTATCTATCTTTGTACATTGAAAGCAATGTACATCTTAAGTGTGTGGGGGGTTAACCATAGTATTATTTGAAAATCCCTGAATTATATCTTGTCTCTTAAGTAAAATTTCTCATATTACTGTTAGAATGAAATTTCCCATGATTTATGATTTTTATTGATATGTTTTGGATTAAGTCATAATTAATTGTGCATTGATGATTAAACTTTAAGATACTAGAGAATCAAGCATGATAAGTTTATTTTTCAGAATAAAAATTTTCTAGGTTGTCGACCTGAATTTGAATATTACTTTCAAGTTTGAAATTTACGAGATTGACATAAAAAACCCATAATTTTTTTGTGAGATTTTGAGCTTTTAAAGCATATATTCTTTTTCTTGCTCACTTTATTGATTATGAGTGTGTCAACATTGATTTGTTATTCTATAATTTGCATCGATTACACATGTCGAGACCACACCTTTGATTTGATATACAGAGATGATAAAGGCACCTAGGATTTAACCCACTCACTCCACTAAAAAGCCTACCTTCATAATTAACCCCTAGTGAACCCCGTTGATCCTAACAACCCTTTTTACTAACTCACCCACTAATATTAACCCAAAACCCTTTGTATTTGTTATCACCATTCTTCTTGACTACCCTTATATCGAGATTTGATTTGATCGATTACTTAACTATTTTCTTTATCAGTTGTTAAATTCTATCTCCTTATTACTTGATTTTTTCTTAAAAAAGTCGAAGTATATTCATTATTAGTTTTGTGATTAAGTGAGCTTATACGTTTAAATCCCAATTGTTGAAGAAAAAGCTTGTATTAGAGTATTATTAGTACAAATTTTCAATTGATGTAATTATTTCATTGTTTCTAGTTAGGTAATTTGTCAGGTCAAACTCGATTCTAACCTTCTAATTCGGCCTTTATCCACACCTTTAACCAAGCCCCGTTACAACCCTGTTAAAGACCTTTTGATTTGTCTATGATATCATATTATAGTGGTGGAGATTTGATTTTCATGCAAGCCTATGGGATTAACTTTTCATGTTTGACTCTTGAGTGCTTATTTTTGAACCTTAAACACCTCGAGTGATTTGAGTGAATCTTTAGTGAGGATGTCAATCCTTGTCGATTTTGAATCAGAGGTAATTATTTAGATGAGGGGAAACACCTATGTTTTCATGCTACAAAATGTATGACTTAGATTGTTTGAATCTTTAGGACTCTTTGAGTTGAATTATCCATGTATGAATTATCTTTAAATTATGATGAAACATTATTGATGAAGGTTATGAATTGAGGAAGTTTTTTTTAATTATGAGTTGAGAATTTTGCTTGAGGACAAGTAAAAGCTTAAGTGTGGGGGTATTTGATAAACCGTAATAGTAACATATTTTAAGCCCACATTTAGCATGCTTTTGGATGATTTATCCCTTGAATTATGTAATTTGGGGCTCTTAATCCTTCAATTTCATGTTTTATACTCAGGGGAGCATAGGAGGATGAAAAGATCGAAAAACAGGCTTAAAACGGGTCAAATGGGCCAGATCACAAAATCGACACGGCCTGGGCCCAAGACTACACGACCGTGCTCCTTCAGCAGGTTCGAACACGGCCTGACCACGACTTACACGGGCGTGTGCCAAGGGCGTGTCTCTGCCGTGGCAAAGCAAAATTCTATTCAGATTAGGGTACTTAGAGGCAAAGAAAGCTATTCCAAAAGCCTATATAAACACCCTAGAGGACAACCTTCAGGGGGCGTGCAGCTAGGCCAAAGAGCCGAGCCAAAGAGGGCAGATTTGTGGAAGTTTACTCGAAGAAAGCCAGTTGATTCATCTCAAGAAGCCGGAGTCATACTCAAGACAGCGGATCTCTCCTTCAATTCCTTCAGGGGGTTTTAGGGTTTTTTTATGTTTTGTTTTATCTTTTCTTCTGAGATGTATTCTTTTATTATTATGAACTAACTCCTCAGATACCTGAGGGGCATGAAACCTAAGATGGATCTTGTTATTGTTTTCTGAACTATATGATAAATACTTGATTTGTTCTTAATTATGTGTTCTTAATTCTTAATTTTGATATTTCAAGAATATTAATTCAAGTTTGATGTGCTTAGGTGGAGGAGCAAAAGTCCCTGCCTAAGAGTAGATCTAGCATAATTAAGTGGAGTTGATCGCACGCTTAGAATAGGGTGACGAGATTTTGCCGGATTAGGGTGAAACCTAATATGGGAGTCCATAGATCGAGTTAATGAAATTCTAGGGGTTTTAATTAGAATGAGATTTCAATTAATCAACCTAGGGTTAGACGTTAGTAGCCTCAACAGAGGTATTAATATAAATTAGGGAATCCTACGGATCAAGTCAAGTGAATAAATCGTCTGGTTCAGTGTTAGATAACAAGTGAAGCCTAGGTGGATTCTTCCTCGGGTATTGGCTTAATCAATTGGTTTTTCCCACAAGTATTTCCCCAAATTCATTCTTCTTTGTCTTAGAGTCTTTAGCTTAGTAGTTAGTTAATTTAGATTAAACGATAATTCCCTTTATTTTAGGCTAAATAATAAAAAGAAGGTTAGTATTAGTACTTTTAGTTCCTTTGGGTTCAACAATCCGGTCTTGCCTTAACTACACTACTGTTCGATAGGTGCGCTTGCCTCAAATCGTTGTCATAGTTAGTTTCCAGGTTCGATCATTCTTTTTATAAATTTTAAAACTTTGACAAATCACAGGGATCATCTTGCGATTTCTACTTAAGCATATGTTTACACGATTTGGGACACCAAGAGCTATTAATAGTGATGAAGGTTCTCACTTTGTAAACAAATGACTTAAGTGATTGCTTGACAAATATGATGTGAAGCACAAGATTGCTACTGCCTATCATCCCCAGTCTAATGGGCAAGTGGAAAGAGTGAACCGTGGAATCAAAGGTATCCTTGAAAGGGTAGTACGCCCTAGCAAAAAATATTGGTCTCAAAGGCTCGATGATGCATTATGGGCCTATCGATCTGCATTTAAGTCACCGTTAGCAATGAATCCTTATCGGTTAGTCTTTGGAAAGGCATGTCATTTGCCATTAGAGTTGGAGAATAGAGCTCACCGGGTTTTGAAGCAATTTTCTTAACCCTAAAAATCCCTAAATCTCTCTCTTGTGCCGCTAGCCTTAAATCCTAAAAGAAACCCTAATTTCTCTTCCCTTTTTGCTAAAACCACCTATTGTAGCCGCAAAAAGATGGCTGAAGCATCAACACTGTTGCCGCACATCACTGTTGTCACTGCTGCACACCACTATTGCTGTTGCATGTTGTCGTTGCCACCGCACCATCCTTGCCATCACAAGATTTTCTTTGTAGCAAGTCCTTATCCACCTTGCCGATTTCTCTTTTCCCCTTGTGCAGAAACTTTGCCAAATTCTCAAGAAAAGATACCATCTCTCGCAAAAGAACCAGATCTTCAAAGAGTACTCCTGAAACCCCGATTTTGATCGATGAAGAAGTGAAAGACAGATTTGATTCGGTCTTCAAGCATCAACCTATGATGCCAAAAAAAGGTTTTAACTTGAAGAGTCATGATTTGATGGTTTTTCCTTTACCGATTAGAAAGAAAATCAATGCTCTCAAATGGGAACGATTTTGTGATGCTCATTCACTTCCCGATGATTAACTAGTTCAAGAATTCTATGCCAGTTTGACTAAGCAAGATGCTACTGAGGTCATCGTTCGAAAGAAAAAGGTACATCTTACTTCTAAGTCCATCAATGATTTGTTTAACTTACCTGATGTTGAAGAAGATGAGTACTACCCTATGATGAACAATATCAATTGGGATTTTCTTCAATAAGTGCTTGATGTTGTGACAAATCTGGGATCCCAATGGATTATAAGAAAGTTTGGGAGCCATTCTTGTCGAAGGAAATACCTAAAACCAGTAGCAAAGGTATGGTTTTATTTCATTCGCTATAGTTTTATTCCTGTCTCACATAGTTCCACCATCTCGTTGGAATGGATGCTCTTGTTATATGCAATTTCGACAGAAAAGTCCATTAATGCTGGGAAAATTATTCTCAAGGAGGTTCATGATTGTGCTAAAAAACAAGACAGGAAGTGCTTATTTCCCATCATTAATCACTTCACTTTGCTTAAGGGCCAATGTTAAAACACAAGCAAATCTGAAGGGGCAATATGTTCAAGGGTGCATTACAAATAATGATCTTGAAAGGTTAGTAGAGAAGGTGCATGAGCTGAATCAAGGCTAGCAAGAAGAGCCAACTGAGCCAGATACGAATGAGTCAACATGCATATGTTTGATATGATTTTGATTGTGATTAATTTATTAAATGTTATGATGATAAATGTTTTCCTATTGATCGATAATGCTCTGTAACCCGAATCCGAAGACGGTGACTAGTTAGGGGTATTACAGTTTGTATGTCCAGAGGTGGTCAAGTTCCAATGAAGTTTCGATGTTTCTCAATTCCTTCCCATTTTCAAAAATTGTTAAACATAGAAAAATAGAACTCAAAACCATTATCCGTTCTTAACTGCTTCACGGATTTTCCAGTTTGTTTCTCTAACAGTGTCTTCCACTGTTTGAAAATTCCAAAGACTTCGCTTTTCTGTTTCAAAAAATAAATCCAAAATTTTATGGAGTGATCATCAATAAGAGTTAGGAAATATTTATTATCTCTTTTTGAGATGTGAGGAGATGGACCCCATAAATCAGAATGGATATAATCAAGAATCCTTTTGTTCTATGCACTGCTGAATCAAAGCTGACTCGGTTTTGTTTCCTGAAAACACATTGCTCATAGAAACCTAACTTACCAACTCCAGAGTCTTTGAAAAGACCTCCGTGGCACAAGATTTTCATACATATCTAACTTATATGACCCAATCGCATGTGCCAAAGTTTGGTTGAATCAGAATCGATGGGGAAAACTGCACATCGCATCATTAGGACGCGGGATGCATTTTTGTCGAGACGTCGCGTTATCACGATGTCAAGATCTTCGTCATCTTGATGTGGTGATGAATTTGGCTATTCTTCGGTAATTGTTGCCGCAACAATTATTGTAGACCCCTGTAGAACAAATAAACTGCCCGTTTTCTATCCTCTCATCACAACGAGAGCTCCACAAGAAAATTTCAAGACATATGATTCAAAGAATATCCTGCAACTGTTAAAATCCAAAATTTCCAACGAGATGAGACTTTTCTTTAAATTAAGAGCATACCTGACATGTGACAATGTCCGAATAATTTTTTCGTACATCCTAATTTGTATAGTTCCTATACTGAATATTTTACATGGAAAATTATTCCCCATGAGCACAACTCCACCTTCAACTGTACTGCACGTGGAGAACTAGTCCCTGTTGTGACACATGTCATAGGAGCACCCTAAATCTAGGATTCGTTCGGAAGTATGAGTGGAGCTTTCACTCATCGACACCAATTGGAAATCATTACCTCTATCTTCGGCTACACTAGCATCAACAACATCGACTTTTTGTTTATCTCTCTCATCACTTATGACATCTTTTTTAATTTTATTTTGTAGTTTCCAACATTCTGCCTTAGCGTGGCCTTTCTTTTTGCAATAGCTACAGAACTTGTGACGGTTCTTGGATTTGGATCTTGCTTTAGACCTGTTACAATCCATATTTTTGGATTGTTGTCTGCCTCTTGCAACTAGAATTGAAGCTTGCCCGCCTAAATTTTTGTTTGGGCGTAACTCGTTGTCGAGTTTATCTTTGCTTAGCAAATTCCCCTTCTTGTCCTCATATGAGAGATGCTCTCTTCCATATCAGAGTTTCCCTAAAAGTTTTATAAGAAGAGGGAAAAAAGCATAATAACAACATAGTTTGATCCTCGTCACTAATCTATTGTTTAAGATTTTTTAAATCATTAAGAAGGGTAACAAACTCCCTAATATGATATCTAATGGACTCGCCTTTGACCATTTTAAACATTTAAAGACATTGTTTTAATACTAATGTGTTGGCCAAAGATATGTGAAAACATGGGTCACATGGTTGTGCGACATAACACAGGCCATGTAACAATAAAAAAAGGAACACACGGCCATGTCCCAGCCCGTGTCCTCACCCGTGTAACTCACTAATTAGGGTCACACAGCCGTGTCGCAGGCCGTGTGCCAACCCGTGTAACTCTCTAAGTTCCCACACACGGTCGTGTTGCAGGCCGTGTGCTAGGCCGTGTAACTCACTGACTTAAAACACTAAGAAATATCAAATGACACACGGCCGTGTCGCTAGGACGTGTGTGTCACATGACGCTGTCGCCAGGACGTGTGTGTCACACGGCTGTGTGACGGCCTGTGTCCCAGGCCGTGTGATCCATAATTTGACCCTAATTCAAGTCCAATTCATACCTAACCATTCATACCATTTGGGCATACATCTAAGGGACTTAAACATCCTTCAAACACATAAAATCATGCATTTTCAAACATCCTAATTCATCTAACCAGTATGTAATTCAAAGGCATCACAATTGTATCAAAACATTATGGATCAAACCAAAGCAATTTGACCATAACTCAATCACACAACCTAGTTCATTTAGTCACTACATTATACCAAAAATGACCATTTCCAAACAATTACATACATACCAAAAGGGACTTACATACAAGAACTTATATATAACCAAAATGACACTACTTGGTAAGGTATTGAAGTTCACCAAATCAAACATAACTTTAAAATCTTAAACACACCAAAACATCCATTACACATTCAAGAAATACCATTACAAAGTTCCTATACATACCATTATTAAACTTGGCAAAAAATACTCAAAAACTACCAAAATGGTTGCTGAGTAGTGTGATAGGTCTTCGACGAGCTTCTGATTATCTAAAAATTCAAAGGAAAATAACTACGTAAGCAACGATTTCTTAGTAAGCTCGTATAAACTTAAACATACTTACCCTTTCATTAGCACAATTCATATATTAAACATAAATTCATTACCAATGCCATAAGCTTAGTATAATCCTATACAACATCATCAAACTCACAAGTTAGTATACTTGTCCATGATGCAAATGAATTCAACCATAAGATAAGTACAATTCCATATATATATATATATATATATGCATCATTTAACTCGTTAACCTTTTCATAGGATCATGATTCATTCCATTTTCATACTTACCATTTCCTTTCCTTTTCTTACCCATTGAACCATTTAGAATTGCATTAGATACTCGTGAATACTCACACACATAGTATGTCTTTCCATATAATCGTAACATTTCCTTTATATCAGTGCTCACACAAGCTGTGAAATGGGCCTGCTTACACGAGTTGTGGGTTAGAATGTTAGCTACACGATGCTGCTCACACGAGCTATGGAGAATCCACGACAAATACTGGACCTCATCCATCGATAGGACATTCAAGACTAGCACCCGAAACATGAAATCTCTAATGACATGTCATTCGTATCCTAAGAATTCTTAAGGTTCAAACGGGATTCGCTATCCATCAATTATTCATAACTTTAATACATTTATATTCAAATCCATTTACAACTAACACAATATAATAGATATTCAATTTAACTAACATTAACACAATTACAATTCATACGAACTTACCTCGATAATAAAGTCGTAGAAGTGGAATCTGAACTAATCCGAAGCTTTAGCTTTTCCTTGATTTAAGTTCGATTGTAGTGTATCTTGACCTAAATAGATAATTTCATTCAATTATACTTCTAGTATTAAATTTAACCCATCATTCATATCTATGTAAAATTATAAAATTACCCCTAATACTTTGACTTTTTACAATTTAGTCCTTAAGCTCATAACTTGAATATAACTCATTTTAGCCTAAATCCAACTTAACCAATGTTACAAGGGACCTTGAAACAACCCATTATTACCAAAATTTAACAATAAAACCCATAGATTTTCACTTTTCATAATTTAATCCCTCTTTCCAAAATTCATCAAAAATCAATTAACAAAACATGTTTATTTTACAACCAATATTAATAATATATCAAATAACTTCAAAACCTATTCAAAAACAACCATGGCAAGTCCCTCAACCTTTAATAGTTTTGTAATTTAACCCCCGGGCTAGCTAGATTAAGCTAAAATGAACTCAAAAACATAAAAATAATTTAAAACGGAATCGAAATCATGTACTATGCAAGCACCTAAGCTAGCCAAACATTCAAGCCCTAAAAATTTCTATTTCCTTCTTCAATTTTTGGTGGATAGACTAAGTGAGGAAGATGAAACAATTTTGTTTTATTTAGTTGAAGTTTATTTATTAATTTACCACTTTAACCTTGGTTATTAACTAAAAAATTAACAAAATCTTACCCATAAATGTCCACTAACATTAAGAATGGTATACTTACTCTCTTAGTTCATTAGTTTAAAATTTCGTAGCCATTTGACCCTTTTAAAAAATAGAACTCAATTTTTTCACCTTTTACAATTTAGTCCTTTTTACCTAATTAACCATTTAAACATCAAAGTTTCTTAATGAAATTTTAATATGACCTTAATATAATACCGTAGACATTGAATAAATATTAAAATAATAATCACTCATCAGAATTGTAACACCCCAAACCCGGCCCAAACACCATGACCGGATCTGGCATGTCACTTAGGGAGATTTTAAGAGATGTCGCAATTTCGGAAAATATTTTTCTTGAGTTTAACGAAAGTATGAAACTAGTGGCCCATGGCCTTATTACAATGAAATTTAAACCCACTAATTAAAAATATTAAAAATAAATAAACTAGTAAAGTCTTTTGCTGAATCAAAATAATCCCTCGCATGGCCACCTTGCACTCCTCTCCAACCCAGTCTGATGCACTAGGTGCTACCTGAAAGATGTTAAATAATAGGGTGAGTCGCGAGACTCAGTGTGCAACCCTCGTGCACCATCAGATTGGGCCTTAGCCCCACAAAACAGATAACAGAGTATAATATATCAGAAAATATGCAAAGCCCAACCCAATCTTAGGTTTCCATCCGCTACACACCACCCTTACCTGCCAATCACACCATTGGGGATTTCTACAATCAACCCACACCGCTACACACCATCGATGGCGGTCATGCTGCGCAGATAATTTGCTCATCGTCCGATCATGGCAATAGCCACTACAACGAGATCATGGCATTAGCCACTACAATGCAGATCATGGCAAAAGCCACTACAATGAGATCATGGAAAAAGCCACTACAATGCAGATCATGGCAAAAGCCACTACAACGAGAACACTTCCCCTTTCATCAATCACCCAACCC
This sequence comes from Gossypium sturtianum, assembly GCA_025698515.1. Taxonomy (NCBI): domain Eukaryota; kingdom Viridiplantae; phylum Streptophyta; class Magnoliopsida; order Malvales; family Malvaceae; genus Gossypium; species Gossypium sturtianum. The sequence goes on from CM046949.1 coordinate 108,052,385, forward strand.
CATGCAATCACGTAAAGCGCATACATGTTCATCATACCAAATCGATGAAACATTCACTTTAGAATGACAGAGATCACTAACTGGTGATTCGCCTTTACCCTCATCGGGTTTTCAACGATCATGCAGGTATTTGGCATTTAGCGAGAATATAACATGATTTATAAACATATAGTAACAAGCAATCCAAATGGTGTGAGAATGTTACACACCTGATTAATACGTAGGACTACCCTCTATGTCGATACCCTCGCTAATCGGATCTACTGCCCTTTGTCTACAACTTTGCTCAAAAGTCGAAAGAACGCGAAGATAAGGCCTCTCCTATATTCGGCCAAGGGTTAGTGTTTTACCCGAATTATATGCTTAAATTAATAGATCTCCTTACCTTGAAATCTCGAAAGTGATACGATCCAAGGGCTACTGAACTCTGGCTTAGAAATCTAAGCGATTGAATCCCCTTCAAATCCCGGAATGCCGCAAACGATAGAAAACACCCGATTAGTTAACCATATAGCCATTCGGCTAAGATCTCTAAAAGCCAGAAAAGAATACACAAATCGACATTTACCTCTACAGATGATTTCGGCTACCCCCTTGCAAAAAGATTCGGCAATCCCAGAAGAAAATCGAAGCGTAGAACAGTATAGATCTAGGAATTTTAGCTTTTAAGAAAATCCCGAAAAGATGAACTAGATGTATTTTTTTGGCTTTTTAGAAGAATTGAATAAGGAGTTTCGGCTTTTAGTGAATGGGAGAAGAATAACAATGGGGATCAGAATATTCGGCTAAAAGGAAGTTTCAAAGAAAAAGAAACAAAAGGTGAGGGAGGTGGTGATTTTCGGCTTTTGGAAGAGAAAAGATGAGAAAAGAAAACAATTGAGATGGCCTTCAAATTTTCGACACACCCCTTGCCATACTAAACCAATTCTCTTCCCCTTCTCCTGTGTTTGATTTTCGGCTAACTCTGCAACCAAATGATAACTCCTATCTATCTTCCTAATCTTAATCTACTAACTCCTCCAAAATAGGCCTAATATCCACATATTATATACATTAAAAATCCCCTAAATAATAGCCTTATGCCGTCCCCCCTAACTCCTCTTTAAGTGCCGAATTTGGCCCAATAACTTGGGCTCTAAATAACCAAAACCTTATTTTAAGCCCTAGAGTATCTAAACAGAATATTTAATCAAGGCCTCAGCCCAAACCTGAACCCAATTTGCACCTCAAATTCTCAAATTAACATATTAAACGTATCCACCCATTAGACGCATAGGCCCAAAAATTCAGGATGTTACAGTTTTACCCCCTTAAAGAAATTTCGTCCTCGAAATTTCCAACTAACTATCAATTATACTACCAAAGTCTCACCACTATGCTTTCGCTGCGCACTCTAATTCTAAAGCCAAGAGAAAAACTTAGTATACTATGGTAGAGTACGCACCGGTATTCGCATCTAGAGCGTCCTCGTCCCCTTGGCAACATACTGCATAGACCAAAGCTGGCTGCCTCGCCTCAGCATAACCTTCACCTCCACAACCACGCGGCAGACGTCCACGACCCCTTGTACTCATTCTTCCGGTTGACATTTATCTGATTAGAAATTTTTATGAATTAATAGTTTTCTTCCACTGATTAACCACGAACAGTCTTATGAACAGTAGTTTAAGAGTAGTTCTTTCGAATTCAGAATCACATCCACAAGTTTCAGTCTCAAGTTCACATCTTCTAGTCCTAAGAAGCACATACGTTCAAACATCAACCATCCACATACAAGTAGCATCCACGAACTTACATTCATCATGTAGGGGTGTCTTCATCATTTCACTACCCGGGGTATTTTCGTAATTTATCCCTCTGAGGGTATTTTCGTAATTTTCCAAAATAGGGTTCTTTTGTGAAATAAGGTAATTTTGCATTTCGGGGTATTTTGGTAATTTGAAAATTTTGGTAATTTGCCAATGGGGTGTTTGAATTTTTTTAAACTAGGGACATCTTAGTAATTTTGTGAAAATCAGTGTTTGGTCCCTTTCGGTTTTTGTTATAGATTTTGGGCCGTCAACAAATCCTCGTGGCTAGGGTGAGCAGTCACTCACGCACTGTAGGATTCAGTGAAGAGGAGGTGAGTCACTAGGATTTGCTTAAGTACGGGCTCTTCCAGATCCAATCCTAGATATGCGCATGCTTGTTGCCACACCCTAGTCTTGTGACTTGTCTACAGGTTTGTTCGGTTGGATTAAGTCTTATGCAATTGAGAGTTGTTTAACTAGGCCTAAGGTCCATCAAGCTCTAATTAAAATAATTTACGTCCCTTAAAGCCCATCAAGTCCACATATATATATATATATATATATATAACACATAGTGAGTTCTGAATACTTACCTGGCGGACTTGGGCTGGAGACGCAGGTGCCATGCCGAGAAAACCCTCCTGTGTTATTTATAAACATGCATGTTCTCAAAAACCCAACTTTAGAAAATGTTTTGAGCCCAAAACCCCAAATCTGAGTTTTGAACTTGGCTCTGATACCAATTTGTAACACTCCAAACCCGGCCCAAACACCATGACCGGATCTGGCATGTCACTTAGAGAGATTTTAAGAGATGTCGCAATTTCAGAAAATATTTTTCTTGTGTTTAACACTTTATTCGAGAAAACTAAATGGTTGGATGATTTGTAAAAGATATACATTTTATATTTATGCCTTAGTGGATTAAAAACCGAAATTTGATACATGCATTAACTTAATTAAAACGTAAAATGTAAATGTCTAATAATAATAAAAGCCCAGAGTAAATGAAAGTATGAAACTAGTGGCCCATGGCCTTATTACAATGAAATTTAAACCCACTAATTAAAAATATTAAAAATAAATAAACTAGTAAAGTCTTTTCTTTGAATCAAAATAATCCCTCGCATGGCCACCTTGCGCTCCTCTCCAACCCGGTCCGATGCACTAGGTGCTACTGAAAGATGTTAAATAATAGGGTGAGTCGCGAGACTCGAGTGTGCAACCCTCGTGCACCATCGATTGGGCCTTAGCCCTGAGCAGATAACGAGTATAATATATCGAGAAAATATGCAAAGCCCCACCCAATCCTAGGTTTCCATCCGCTACACACCACCCTTACCTGCCAATCACACCATTGGGGATTTCTACAATCAACCCACACCGCTACACACCATCGATGGCAGTCATGCTGCAGATAGCTGCTCATCGTCAGATCATGGCAAAAGCCACTACAACAGATCATGGCAAAAGCCACTACAACAGAACACTTCCCCTTTCATCAATCACCCAACCCTATGCAATCACAGAAACCGGCATACATGTTCATCATGCCAAATCGACAGAAACATTCACTTTAGAATGACAGAGATCACTAACCTGGTGATTCGCCTTTACCCTCCTCGGTTTTCAACAGTCATGCCGGTATTTCGGCATTTAGCAGAATATAACAGACTTATAAACATATACTAACTAGCAATCCAAATGGTGTGAGAATGTTACACACCTGATTAATATGTAGGACTACCCTCTATGTCGATACCCTCGCTAATCGGATCTACTGCCCTTTGTCTACAACTTTGCTCAAAAGCCGGAAGAACGCGAAGATAAAGCCTCTCCTATATTCGGCCAAGGGTTAGTGTTTTACCCGAATTATATGCTTAAATTAACAGATCTCCTTACCTTGAAATCTCGAAAGTGATACGATCCAAAGACTCTTGAACTCGGCTTAGAAATCTAAGCGATTTAATACCCTTCAAATCCTGAATCACGCATAAGCGATAGAAAACACCCGATTAGTTAACCATATAGCCATTGGCTAAGATCTCTAAAAGCAGAGAAAAGAATACACAAATTGACATTTACCTCTACTGGATGATTTGGCTACCCCCTTGCAGAAAGATTCGGCAATCCCAGAAGAAGATCGAAGCGTAGAAGAGTATAGATCTAGGAATTTCGGCTTTTAAGAAAATCCCGAAAAGATGAACTAGATGTGTTTTTTCGGCTTTTTAGAAGAATTGAATGAGGATTTTCGGCTTTTAGTGAATGGGAGAAGAATAACAATGGGGATCAGAAGATTCAGCTAAAAGGAAGTTTCAAAGAAAAAGAAAGAAAAGGTGAGGGAGGTGGTGATTTTCGGCTTTTGGAAGAGAAAAGATGAGAAAAAAAACAAGTGAGATGGCTTTCAAATTTTCGACACACCCCTTGCCATACTAAACCAATTCTCTTCCCCTCTCCTGTGTTTGATTTTCGGCCAACTCTGCAACCAAATGATAACTCCTATCTATCTTCCTAATCTTAATCTACTAACTCCTCCAAAATAGGCCTAATATGCACATATTATATACATTAAAAATCCCCTAAATAATAGCCTTGTGCCGTCCCCCCCTAGCTCCTCTTTAAGTGCCGAATTTGGCCCAATAACTTGGGCTCCAAACAACCAAAACCTTATTTTAAGCCCTAGAGTATCTAAACAGAATATTTAATCAAGGCCTCAGCCCAAACCTAAACCCAATTTGCACCTCAAATTCTCAAATTAACATATTAAACGTATCCACCCATTAAACGCATAGGCCCAAAAATTTAGGATGTTACAAGAATTGTGGTCCCGAAACCACTATTTCTGATACTACTAAAAATGGGTTGTTATGCTAACGTCCAAAGTGTGAATACTATAATAAATAGAGAATTACGAGGCGGTATTCGCAAGTATATGGGAAGAGTTGTAATATAGATTTTACAACAAAGTAGGTAAGTACTCCGAGGATCATACCCAAGGGAGGCAAGTGCTAGATCAATTTTAACCTAAACATTAAAAAGATCTAACTAGTACTTAAGTAGTATGAAAAATATAAAAGAAGGATTTTTAGGGTTTTTACTAATAATAAAAATAAATAACTTCAAAATAAATAAAACTCAAGAGAAAGAAAATTAAAGTAAATCATATCCCAAATATGGGCGATTAGCTCGCTTTGGCAATCCTCATTCACTGTTGTTCCATGTTCCTCATCAATCAACTAGTCGCTACCCTAGCAGGATCTTCTGATTTTCCACTAACATAAGAGTCAGTAAGAACTACTTATCTCTCAACCTCACGTCTAAACTAGTTTGGGGTGAAGGTGTTCACGAATGGGTAATACCAATTTTGGGTTAATTTTCACCTTGATGACTTCCAAGGTTTGTTTCACGTTCTTCCTTTCCCAAATAGTTGATCTGTTGAGTAACCCTACAAAATAGTTAAGAGATCATGTCTCCACTCATTAATCCCCCATAAATGGATTAGTTCCTCATGGCATTCATAATCAATATATAATTGAGAAAAAGAGAAAACATGTTGATTAAATCAACAAAATAAAGTAAACAAAATAGCCTGATTATATTGAGATTAAGTGTGAATCCATAGAGTTGAATGACTTCACAATTCAGATCTCTTGAAATCAATAAGAACAACAAGAATAAAACTAAAACCTAAGAATGAAAGAAAACAATAAACTAAACTTTACACAGGGAATTTAGGTTAAAGGAATGATGTCTATAACAGGTGCCAAAGGAGCCTATTTATAGCCTTTAAGTGGCCATCGTCCTTAGCCCTAGGTTAGCTGACGTTCTCAAGCATTAAGTTCAATTGTGCAGACAAAAACACCCCTGCTTTGTATTAATTCTCCGTTCCAGGGTCAATGTCGCGACACACCAGGTTCTGTGTCGCGACATAGAAACCAATATGCTCTTTTTCAGCCATCTTCAAAGGTATGTCGCGACATCCATCGTCTATGTCCGACAGAGAAGGTAGTTCTCGACTTTCTCTATTCTGCTCTCTATGTTGCGACATGGTTGCCCTATGTTGCGACATAGCATCCAATATTGGCCCGAAATGCCTTCTAATGGTTTCCTTCACACTTACAAAGTACGTTAGCTCTCCCTTGGACCTCATTCGACCCTTAAGGTAAATAAAAGACTCAATGTACTCATTTTATTGAATGAACATAAAATTAAAGAAACTTAATTAAAACTTAACTAAAATTCTTGTATTCAAGCTCCTTAAATGTGCAAATTAATTTAATCTGCTACACCGAATTATGACAAATTCAGAACTCTACAGTAGAATGGAGTTGCAGAAAGAATGAAAAGAACCTTGCTGGAAAAGGCCCATTGCATGCTTTCTCATACAGGCTTAGGAAAGGAATTTTGAGCTAAAGCCGTAAACTAGCAAGTTATTTGGTGAATCAATCTCCTCATAAAGCATTGAACGGTAAAGTTCCAGAGGAGATTTAGTCAGGTAATCCTCTCAATTATTCTAATCTTAGAATTTTCATCTATCCCGTTTATGCTAAAGTTAGCCAGGGAAAGCTAAATCCAATGGTCGTTAAATGCATTTTTCTGGGATACTCTATCGGTACGAAAGGTTTTAAGTTTAGGTGTTCAGAATTCAAAAAAATTATTGTTAGCGGAGATGTTACATTTGATGAATTTACAATGTATCAATCAAAAAAGGGACTTTTTACCTTTAATAACACAACAACTTAGAGTGTCTTGAGCAAGCCAGAGTTTAAAGGTGAAAAAGTAGGAAACATCCCGACGAGTCGACGCCTCACGTTAGAACGATGAGATGAATAGAGGGCCCATCCCAACGAGGAGTCACTTAACGTCGGGATGACATGAAAGATTTTCTATTTTTGCAATTTTGAAGCTCTTTCAGATCAGTTTGGGACTTCTCCCGACCCTCAAGTACCCTCACCATCTCAGTTAACAAATTATAAGTTGGTTCGTGATAGGAAAAGGCAAGAAATTCGACCACCACAGAAGTATGTGAAAGAAACCTAGTGGCTTATGCTCTAAGTGTTGTTGAGAGCATCTATTCAACAAATCCTATGTGTTATGAGTCAGTTCAAGCCTCTGATTCTAGCAAATGGCTTGTTGTAATGGAAGAAGAGATGGAATCACTTCGAAAGAATGAAACTTGAAAGCTAGTTAAACCAGCCATAAGAAAAAGAATTGTTGGTTGCAAATGGGTGTTTAAAAAAGAAGAACGGTTCAGTTTCTAACAACACTAGATACAAGGCAACACTGGTTGCTAAAGGCTATAGTCAAGTGGAGGGAGTTGATTTTCATGATGTTTTCTCTCCCGTTGTGAAACATACATCCATTCGGGCGTTTTTGGCTCTTGTGGCATCAAATGATCTTGAATTAGAGCAGTTATATGTTAAAACTGCTTTCCTTCACAGTGACCTTGAGGAGGACATCTACATGCAATAATTGGAAGACTTCAGATTTGAAGATAAAAAAGACCATGTTTGTCTCTTACAAAAGTCTTTGTATGGTTTGAAGCAGTCTCCTTAGCAGTGGTATAAAAATTTTGATTCCTTCATGTTGAGTATTGGTTTTTCTTGAAGTAAGTATGATAGTTGTATTTATTTGCAAGGTCTTGATGGTGTTTCTTTTATATATTTGCTGCTTTATGTCGATGATATATTTATTGTGGCAAAGAATCCATCTAAAATTAATCGTCTCAAAACCATGTTAACTCTAAGTTCGAGATGTAGGATTTAGGTGCAGCGAAAAAAATTTTGGGGATGGAAATTTCAAGTGATAGAAGTGCCAGAAAATTATTGTTATCGCAACAAAGGTACATCAAGAATATCCTTGAGCAATTCGAGATCCAAGACTCAAAACCAGTAAATACTCCTTTAGCTGCACATTTTAAATTGTCAATTTCAGATTCTGCCCAAAACGAAGAAAAAGAGAGGTATATTTTAAAAATACCTTACTCAAGTGCAGTCGAAAGTTTAATGTATGCAATGGTATGAACTCGTCTCGATATTTCACATGTTGTTAGTGTTGTTAGTAGATACATGGCCAAACCAGATAAGTTACACTGGCATGCAGTTAAGTGGATTTTTAGATATTTGCGGGGTACTTCTAACATGTGCTTAGAGTTTAAAAAAATCCTAATGGGCTTAGTCGGATATGTAGACTCAGATTATACAGGAGACTTAGATCGAAAAAGGTCTCTTACAGGTTACCTATCTACTTTTTAGAGTTGTGCCATTAGTTGGAAAGCTACACTTCAAGCTACAGTGGCTTTGTTGACTACCGACGCAGAATTTATGGCAAATATTGAAGCAGTAAACGAAGCAATTTGGTTAAGGGGCTTGTTTTGTGAACTAGTAAGTGAAAAAAGGGAAACTATCGTATAATGTGATAGCCAAAGTGTCATACATGTAACACCCCTAACCCGTATCCGACACTGAAACAGGGTTATGAGGCATTACCGAACTTAATAAACAATTAAACATACATTTTTCAGACATTTATCAACTTCAAGTACACATCATTCACAATCATCCATAATGTCCGTATTATGAGCCTACGAGGCCCAAATCATGCATTAGAAATGGTTTGGGACTAAACTGATAACTCAAGAAACTTTTTAAAAATTTAGAAAAATTTTCAAACTGCAGGGGTCACACGCCCGTATGCCCCGGCCGTGTGTCTCACACGGCCAAGAGACACGCCCATGTCTCAGGCCGTTTGGACATTCGAAATGGAATCACATGGCCGTGTCCCAGCCCATGTCCTACCCGGTGTAACTCAGTGGCTTGGTTCACACAGCCAGACCACACGCCCGTGTGTCTAGCCCGTGTGCTATTCGAAATGGCCACACGCGCCCGTGTCCAGGTGTAATATCCTAAAAAAATTGAGTATCATCTTGTTACTTGTGTTAGCTCGAGTATGATTATTATTATGTGCTTAGTATAGTTTTATGAAGGCTTGGAATTATTAGCTAAGCTAGAATGATTTTTAGTATTGAAAATATAGTGAAGTGGATTAGATGAACTTGACACTTAAGTTAATTTAAGTGTTAAATTCTAAAAAGAGGAGTTAGTGGCATAGTGGATAAGGCGCATGAAAGGTTGCTTGAGGGAAGTGGTTCGAGTAGCATGGAAGGCATATTAAGGATTTTATTTTTTATGCATCCTAGCATTAAGTGTCGGTCAACTATTCATATGGATAAGATGGACAATTTTCTTTTTATGGCAAGAAGACTTAAGGTTATGGTAAGCATGAAATAAGGGATAGAATTGCTAGATTTTGGGGATAAAATTTCTTCAACTTTGGGAATGTAGAGGATTTCAAGGCTTGGCTTAAGGGTGTTGTTTTGGAAACTCTCCTATGGCCATTAGGGCATGAATGTGGACGGCATGTGTGGCTAGGGGTGGCCGAATGTTGATAGGAAGTTTGGGGGAATAGTTGGCTAACTTTAGCATTTTGTGCATCATTTGGCATTTTCTCTTCCTCTCCAAAACTCCTCTTTGGCCGAATGTATCTTAGGCATTTTGGTGCAATTTTGCTTTTGATTTAGCTCTCATTTGTGTTTGAACCAAAATCTAAATTCTTCCTCTCATTTCCCTTTTGAAACCGAAACCACAATTTGCATTTTTGTGCACTTTTCTTTTCGGCAAACTAGGTGTTTGGCCGAACCTCTTTCTCCCATCTCTCTCTTTTCTTTCTTTTGATACTTGCTCAAAAACCACATTTCTTTTTTTCACTTCCTCTTGGTCGAATCTTCCTCCTTCCCAAATCCCTTCTCTTTCATTTTTTTTTTCAAAGTTAGAAACATCCATTACCATTCTATTTTCATTTTCTATTTTCTTCTTTCTTTCATTTTCGAATCATCCTTCTCTTATTTCACTTTCACTTTTATTTTTCCTTTCTTTTACTCCACCATAGCCAGAATCTTCTTTCTCTCTTTTGGTGTTATATTGCTGAATATCATCAAGGGTAGATAATCTTTGGGTTTTCTTCAATCGGTTTTGGAAGATAGGTAAGTGTTCATGGCCGTATTTCCGTTATTTCATTCTCCTTTCTAAGTCGCTTTCTTGTGGACAAAGGCCGAATCCTTGGGCATTTGTTTGCAAGGTTCTAACCATTATTTAGGAACCGATTTTTCCTTTAGGCTCTTTGGGACGTTGGAAGCAATCGATCTAAGCCATTCCATTACCAATCGAAGTTGGTAAGTCAAGTGGTAAGATTCATGTCGATTCATTATTTTTTTTGAGGATAAAGACTAAGGCTATTGGGATTAAGATGTGATGTTGGCCGAATGGATTTTTGCTTATAGTTTTGTGGTATGGCCGAATGTAGGACAAGGTGATCTAGTGCGGTAGATTGGATCTTCGGAAGTTAGTATTTGCGTTAGTGAAAGGTGTGTACCTTACACACTTTATAATTCGGTATATATATATATATATATGTGTGTGTGTGTTAATAACTATTCATGTTGTTAAAGCCGAAAACTATGAGATATTGAAATGATACCTTGATGGGTATGAGCAAGGATACGGGTAAGTCCGTTTCAATATGATGTTGATATGTGTTGTTAATATCACGATCTACGATATATATTGGTTATATGTTTATATCAAAGTATAATGACATGATTTGTTATCTATTACATTGGTATGGGCGATATGAGAGGAGGGGGAAGATTGATATCCGTGTCTTTGGGACACCAGAGGTTTGGCACCTCCGGTGGTTTGGTACCACATATTTCGTGTCTTTGGGACACGGAGGTTTGGCACCTCATAGCGACTCGTCGAGTGGTTTCACACCACCGTCGGTTGGCCCCACATTTGATGTATTGGGATCGTCGCCAGTGATTTGGTATCACACGTGGGTTGGCCCCACAACATGATTATTCGTGACTTCGGGTCACCAGTGATTTGGCATCACATTATTGGATATCGTGACTTTGGGTCACCAGTGGTTTGGCACCACCAGTGGTTTGGTACCACACGGGGTAGAAAAAGGAGTTACGGATGGCTAGGTTGGGTGCATAATATATATATATTGCTTGGTTATAATTTTTGTAAGTATGTGGTATTTACCCGGGAGAGGGAATATTGTAACATCCCGAAATTGGGCCTAGTAGGATTGGGCCCAATGGGCCTTGATTTAAAATTTTTAGAGAGCAAGAGATTGGCTTAAATGCAAGTTGGACCTATTGGATAAGTGATTTTGGAAGGTTAGAAGGCTTCTATGAAGTCCCGGGATCGAACTTTGGCTTTAGGGAAATTTTGGTTTTAGGTGAAAAAAAAAACCCTGGAAGTTGGCAAGTATGCCTTAAGAATAAAATGTGGGAAAAAATGACACAAGTGGAGTGTGTGGTGTAGTGGCAAAGTGACGCCACTTAAAAGGCAAGGGGGATGACGCCACAAGGAAGGAAGGAGGTCCAAGGTTCAAGTCTTGGCTTTTGCATTTTGGTTTTCTTTTTACTTGGACCTTAGAATTTGGCTATAGATTTATATTTAGTTGCGCATGGTTTAAGACACAAGAGGAGCTTGTGGCCTAGTGGTTAGCGGCGTGGATTATGTTGCAAGGAGCACTGGTTCGAATCTCATGACAAGCAATGGAGTACTTATTTTGCGGATTGGACGGCAAGAGTTTCAGTTGAATTTAAACTCTACTGACGAAGGGATCCCACATCGAAAAGATACAAAGAAGGAAGGTGGAGAGCTAGCTATATAAAGAGCATTCCAGGAGGAGAGTTAACATACCATGGTGGGCGTTAGGGCATAGGAGTGGTCGCAGCGCGGTTTCACACCAGACTCCTATCAGGTGTGTAACTCAATCTACTCTAGTTGTAGAGCGGCAAATGCCGAAGTGCCGGTCCACGGCAATAGTAACCACGAGCGCGTGCGAGCGCGCGCGTGTGGGGCTTCGACACGATAGTTGAGGCCATCAGTAGTATTCTTGTGGGTTGAGGCTGCTTGGGCCACAATGGGCCGAAGTGGGCCCAATTGAATAAAATTGTATGATGGTGTAGTATATAGTGAACTAGACTAGGTGAATCTCCTATACGTGGCTAGATTTGTGTTAGGTGGGCCACACGAGCGTGTGGGCCCGAATGGGCCGAAATCGGGTTTTAGGCCCAATAGTCCGGTACGACCAGAAATGGTAGTTGAGTCACTCATGGCGACATTAGGCCTTTGGAAAGGCCATTGCAGGTGCTACCTTTGTGCGACATATCCTTCGGGATTTTGTGATTAAGCCGAATGGCTTTAGTCTTAAAAGTATGGTGTTGGCCGATTGTAGGGAAGCAGAAACACATAGTGTGTGGTGGCTAATATTCAAAGGACGTGTAGGGGCAAGGAACCTAGTGTGGCCGATTGACTCTTCTGGGTTTTAGGCTATCGTTGGCATTAGGTGTGTACATACACACTTTATAACTATTAATGTGCTAAGTTTTGTGTATGCTAAATCTGTTCTGTGTAGATTTGGATTTAATACCATCATGGTATAAGCAAGGATTCAGGTAAGTCCTTGTCATTATGAGTTTCTTTATGATGCTTTTGGGAAGCATGACATATTTGGTATATGTGACTTAAATACATGGTTATTGATAAATCCATTGTATGTTGCTAGGTAAGCATGTTGGCATGATTTACATTAAATAACATTGATTGATGTGGGTTATATGAGTGGAGGGGAAGTGATATTTGTGTCGACGGACACCGGTGGTTTAGTACCACATTTCGTGACTTCGGTCACGGAGGTTTGGCACCTCCGGAGGTTTGGCACCTCATAGCGTCGTCGTCGGTGGCTTAGCACCACGGTGGGTTGGCCCCACGATTTACATTATGGGATTGGCGCCGGTGATTTTCGTATCACCACGATGGGTTGGCCCCATCACTACTATTCGTGACCGGGTCACCGGTGGTTTGGCACCACCGGTGGTTTGGTACCCACAGTTGATTTCGTGACTACGGTCACGGAGAGGTTTGGCACCTCATAGCGTCTCGCCCCGGTGGTTTGGTACCACGATGGGTTGGCCCCACAGATAATATAACGGGATTGGCGCCGGTGATTTGGTATCACACGATGGGTTGGCCCCATCATTACTATTTGTGACTTTGGGTCACCGGTGATTTGGTATCACAATATTGAATATCGTGTCTTTGGACACCAGTGGTTTGGCACCACCAGTGGTTTGGTACCACACGGGGTAGAGAAAGGTGTATTGGATGGCTAGGTTGGGTGCATGATTTAGTGCATGTTAATTTGTTATAAATTGTGTATGTTGTTGCACTAAATCGGGAAGGGTTACACATTGAGTCTTGGTGACTCACCTTCTCCTTTAACATTTTTGGTGACTCGTAGATCGCGGATAAGGAGCCAGGATGGACTTGAGGTGGCCATGCGGTGGAAATATTGGTTTAAATGGACTAGAATTATTTTACTATTTTACATGTTTGAATGATTTGTTTAAATTATTTAATAATATTAAAATGGGTGCACATGTTTTCTCAAATCAAACGCAAAATGTTTTAAAGTGCCATCGGGTACATTTGAAACCTATAACAACTTGACTTAATAAATATTTTTAAATAAACCTAAGTATGGGTTTTATACACCTCAACTGTTTTAAACAAGACACTATCTTTTATCAAAAAGTTAAACCGGTTTAAAGGAGTTTTCAAAGAAATGTTTTCTCTGTAGCACACCAAATTCGGTCGTAATGTTTGGGCCAGGTTTGGGGTGTTACAAATTGGTATCAGAGCCCGGTTCAAAAACTCGTCTGTGGGTTTGGGTTCAAAAATGTTTTCAAAAGTTGGTTTGGAAAATTGTTTAGAAAATATATCTGTTGTTTTGAAATATGGCACCCGAGTCTCCGGCACCAATCCGTACTGTAAGTTTCCTGATACTTTGCTTTGTTATATGCTGTATTTTGAATATCTATTCTGTGTGTTTTGGGTTGGATGTGATGTTCGGATATAGAGTTGATTGCGTACGAAATATTTGTCTGCTTTAATGGTTAGGTGCTTTTAAGTGTGTGTAGGATTTCTAAATTCTAGTTAGAAGTATATTAGGGTTATTGGAATCGAGTGTGCGGCGTGAGCCTGATGTTGTAGGTTAGGTTGTACGAATGTTCCTGTAGTTGGAAATTTCGAGGACAAAATTTCTTTAAGGAGGGTAGATTTGTAACATCCCGAAATTGGGCCTAGTAGGATTGGGCCCAATGGGCCTTGATTTAAAATTTTTAGAGAGCAAGAGATTGGCTTAAATGCAAGTTGGACCTATTGGATAAGTGATTTTGGAAGGTTAGAAGGCTTCTATGAAGTCTCGGGATCGAACTTTGGCTTTAGGAAATTTTGGTTTTAGGTGAAAAAAAAAACCTGGAAGTTGGGGGTATGCCTTAAGAATAAAATGTGGGGAAAAATGACACAAGTGGAGTGTGTGGTGTAGTGGCAAAGTGACGCCACTTAAGAGGCAAGGGGATGACGCCATACAAGGAAGGAAGGAGGTCCAAGGTTCAAGTCTTGGCTTTTGCATTTTGGTTTTCTTTTACTTGGACCTTAGAATTTGGCTATAGATTTATATTTAGTTGCGCATGGTTTAAGACACAAGAGGAGCTTGTTGCCTAGTGGTTAGCGGCGTGGATTATGTTGCAAGGGAGCACAGGTTCGAATCTCATGACAAGCAATGGAGTATTTATTTTGCGGATTGGACGGCAAGAGTTTGATTGAATTTAAACTCTCTTTTGTGAAGGGATCCCACATCGGAAAGATACAAAGAAGGAAGGTGGAGAGCTAGCTATATAAAGAGCATTCCGGGAGGAGAGTTAACATACCTTGGTGGGCGTTTGGGCACGTGGAGTGGTCGCGTGTGGTTTCACACCGGACTCCTATCGTGTGTGTAACTCTCTACTCTAGTTGTAGAGCGGCAAATGCCGGGAAGTGCGGTCCACGGCAATAGTAGCCACACGGCGTGCGAACGCGCGCGTGTGGGGCTTCGACACGATAGTTGAGGCCATCGATGTAGTATTCTTGTGGGTTGAGGTCGCTTAGGCCACAATGGGCGAAGTGGGCCCAATTGAATAAAATTGTATGATGGTGTAGTATATAGTGAACTAGACTAGGTGAATCTCTTATACGTGGCTAGATTTGTGTTAGGTGGGCCACACACGGCGTGTGGGCCGAATGGGCGAAATCGAGTTTTAGGCCCAATAGTCGTCACGACCGAAATGGTAGTTGAGTCACTCATGGCGACATTAGGCCTTTGGAAAGGCCATTGCAGTGCTACCTTTGTGCGACATATCCTTCGAGATTTTGTGATTAAGCCGAATGGCTTTAGTCTTAAAAGTATGGTGTTGGCCGATTGTAGGGAAGCAGAAACACATAGTGTGTGGTGGCTAATATTCAAAGGACGTGTAGGGGCAAGGAACCTAGTGTGGCCGATTGACTCTTCTGGGTTTTAGGCTATCGTTGGCATCAGGTGTGTACATACACACTTTATAACTATTAATGTGCTAAGTTTTGTGTATGCTAAATGCATTGCTGTGTAGATTTGGATTTAATACCATCATGGTATAAGCAAGGATTGAGGTAAGTCCTTGTCATTATGAGTTTCTTTTGATGCTTTTGGGAAGCATGACATATTTGGTATATGTGACTTAAATACATGGTTATTGATAAATCCGGTGTATGTTGCTAAGTAAGCATGTTGGCATGATTTACGTTAAATAACATTGATTGATGTGGGTTATATGAGTGGAGGGGAAGTGATATTTGTGTCGATGGACACGGTGGTTTGGTACCACATTTCGTGACCGGTCACGGAGGTTTAGCACCCTGGAGGTTTGGCACCTCATAGCGTCTCGTCCAAGTGGCTTAGCACCACAGTGGGTTGGCCCCACGATTTACATTATGGGATTGACGGTGATTTCGTATCACACGATGGGTTGGCCCCATCACTACTATTCGTGACTTCGGGTCACGGTGGTTTAGCACCACCGGTGGTTTGGTACCACGATTGATTTCGTGACTCACGGTCACGGAGGTTTGGCACCTCATAGCGTCTCGTCGAGTGGTTTGGTACCACGATTAGGTTGGCCCCTGAGATAATATAACGGGATTGGCGCGGTGATTTGGTATCACGGGATGGGTTGGCCCCATCATTACTATTTGTGACTTTGGGTCACCAGTGATTTGGTATCACAATATTGAATATCGTGTCTTTGGACACCAGTGGTTTGGCACCACCAGTGGTTTGGTACCACACGGGGTAGAGAAAGGTGTATTGGATGGCTAGGTTGGGTGCATGATTTAGTGCATGTTAATTTGTTATAAATTGTGTATGTTGTTGCACTAAATCGGCGAAGGGTTACACATTGAGTCTTGGTGACTCACCTTCTCCTTTAACATTTTTCAGGTGACTCGTAGATCGCGGATAAGGAGCCGGATGGACTCGAGGTGGCCATGCAGTGGAAATATTGGTTTAAATGGACTAGAATTATTTTACTATTTTACATGTTTGAATGATTTGTTTAAATTATTTAATAATATTAAAATGGGTGCACATGTTTTCTCAAATCAAGCATAAAATGTTTTAAAGTGCCATCGGTACATTTGAAACCTATAACAACTTGACTTAATAAATATTTTTAAATAAACCTAAGTAGGGTTTTATACACCTCAACTATTTTAAACAAGACACTATCTTTTATCAAAAAGTTAAACCAGGTTTAAAGGAGTTTTCAAAGAAATGTTTTCTCTGTAGCACACCAAATTCGGTCGTAATGTTTGGGTAGGGTTTGGGGTGTTATAAATTAAATATCGAGCCGGTTCAAAAACTCATTTGTGGGTTTGGGTTCAAAAATGTTTTCAAAAGTTGGTTTGGAAAATGGTTTAGAAAATATATCTGTTTTTTTGAAATATGGCACCGAGTCTCGGCACAATCCGCATCTTGTAAGTTTCGATACTTTGCTTTGTTATATGTTTGTATTTTGAATATCTATTCTATATGTTTTGGGTTGGATGTGATGTTCGGATATAGAGTTGATTCGCATCTGAAATATTTTATGCGCTTTAATGGTTAGGTGCTTTTAAGTGTGTGTAGGATTTCTAAATTCTAGTTAAAAGTATATTAGGGTTATTGGAATCGAGTGCGCGGCGTGAGCCACGATGTTGTAGGTAAGGTTGTGCGAATGTTCTGTAGTTGGAAATTTTGAGGACGAAATTTCTTTAAGGAGGGTAGATTTTTAACATCCCGAAATTGGGCCTAGTAGGATTGGGCCCAATGGGCCTTGATTTAAAATTTTTAGAGAGCAAGAGATTGGCTTAAATGCAAGTTGGACCTATTGGATAAGTGATTTTGGAAGGTTAGAAGGCTTCTATGAAGTCCCGGGATCGAACTTTGGCTTTAGGGAAATTTTGGTTTTAGGTGAAAAAAAAAGCCCTGGAAGTTGGCAGGTATGCCTTAAGAATAAAATGTGGGGAAAATGACACAAGTGGAGAGTGTGGTGTAGTGGCAAAGTGACGCCACTTAAGAGGCAAGGGGGATGACGCCACAAGGAAGGAAGGAGGTCTAAGGTTCAAGTCTTGGCTTTTGCATTTTTGTTTTCTTTTTACTTGGACCTTAGAATTTGGCTATAGATTTATATTTAGTTGCGCATGGTTTAAGACACAAGAGGAGCTTGTGGCCTAGTGGTTAGCGGCGTGGATTATGTTGCAAGGGAGCACAGGTTGAATCTCATGACAAGCAATGGAGTATTTATTTTGCGGATTGGATGGCAAGAGTTTCAGTTGAATTTAAACTCTCGACTTGTGAAGGGATCCCACATCGGAAAGATACAAAGAAGGAAGGTGGAGAGCTAGCTATATAAAGAGCATTCCAGGAGGAGAGTTAACATACCTTGGTGGGCGTTTGGGCACATGAGTGGTCGCAGCGCGGTTTCACACCAGACTCCTATCAGGTGAGTAACTCTCTCTACTCTAGTTGTAGAGCGGCAAATGCCGAAGTGCCGGTCACGGCAATAGTAGCCACACGAGCGTGCGAACGCACGTGTGGGGCTTCGACACGATAGTTGAGGCCATCAGTAGTATTCTTGTGGGTTGAGGCTGCTTGGGCCACAATGGGCCGAAGTGGGCCCAATTGAATAAAATTGTATTATGGTGTAGTATATAGTGAACTAGACTAGGTGAATCTCCTATACGTGGCTAGATTTGTGTTAGATGGGTCACACGAGCGTGTGGGCCCGAATGGGCCGAAATCGGGTTTTAGGCCCAATAGTCCGGTACGACCAGAAATGGTAGTTAGTCACTCGAGGCGACATTAGGCCTTTGGAAAGGCCATTGCAGGTGCTACCTTTGTGCGACATATCCTTCGGGATTTTGTGATTAAGCCGAATGGCTTTAGTCTTAAAAGTATGTTGTTGGCCGATTGTAGGGAAGCAGAAACACATAGTGTGTGGTGGCTAATATTCAAAGGACGTGTAGGGGCAAGGAACCTAGTGTGGCCGATTGACTCTTCTGGGTTTTAGGCTATCGTTGGCATCAGGTGTGTACATACACACTTTATAACTATTAATGTGCTAAGTTTTGTGTATGCTAAATACATTGCTGTAGATTTGGATTTATTACCAACATGGTATAAGCAAGGATTCAGGTAAGTCCTTGTCATTATGAGTTTCTTTATGATGCTTTTGGGAAGCATGACATATTTGGTATATGTGACTTAAATACATGGTTATTGATAAATCCAGTGTATGTTGCTAAGTAAGCATGTTGGCATGATTTCTGTTAAATAACATTGATTGATGTGGGTTATATGAGTGGAGGCGGAAGTGATATTTGTGTCGACGGACACGGTGGTTTGGTACCACATTTCGTGACCGGTCACGGAGGTTTGGCACCTCCGGAGGTTTGGCACCTCATAGCGTCTCGTCGGTGGCTTAGCACCACGATGGGTTGGCCCCACGATTTACATTATGGGATTGACGCGGTGATTTGGTATCACACGATGGGTTGGCCCATCACTACTATTCGTGACCCGGGTCACGATGGTTTGGCACCACCAGGTGGTTTGGTACCACGGTTGATTTCGTGACTACGGTCACCGAGAGGTTTGGCACCTCATAGCGTCTCGTCGGTGGTTTGGTACCACGATTGGGTTGGCCCCTGAGATAATATAACGGGATTGACGCCCGGTGATTTAGTATCACACGATGGGTTGGCCCCATCATTACTATTTGTGACTTTGGGTCACCGGTGATTTGGTATCACAATATTGAATATCGTGTCTTTGGACACGGTGGTTTGGCACCACCGGTGGTTTGGTACCACGGGGTAGAGAAAGGTGTATTGGATGGCTAGGTTGGGTGCATGATTTAGTGCATGTTAATTTGTTATAAATTGTGTATGTTGTTGCACTAAATGGGAAGGGTTACACATTGAGTCTTGGTGACTCACCTTCTCCTTTAACATTTTTGGGTGACTCGTAGATCGCGGATAAGCAACCGGATGGACTCGAGGTGGCCATGCGATGGAAATATTGGTTTAAATGGACTAGAATTATTTTACTATTTTACATGTTTGAATGATTTGTTTAAATTATTTAATAATATTAAAATGGGTGCACATGTTTTCTCAAATCAAACGCAAAATGTTTTAAAGTGCCATCGGGTACATTTGAAACCTATAACAACTTGACTTAATAAATATTTTTAAATAAACCTAAGTATGGGTTTTATACACCTCAACTGTTTTAAACAAGACACTATCTTTTATCAAAAAGTTAAACCGGTTTAAAGGAGTTTTCAAAGAAATGTTTTCTCTGTAGCACACCAAATTCGGTCGTAATGTTTGGGCCGGGTTTGGGGTGTTACAAATATGCACTGAGTCTTGGTGATTCACCTTCTCCCTTATTTTTTTTCAGGTAATTCGTAAATTCGCGGATGAGGAGCCGGATGAACTCGAGGAGGCCATGCAAAAAAATTTGGATTTACATGAACTTCTATTTGGGTACTTTATTTTAATTCGTTTTCATCTTTTTATGGATTTGTAATAAGGCCTCTTTAATTATATTTTTGGATTATTTATATGCTTTGGATTTGTTTTAAATATGGCTTATAAATTACATGGTTGATATAATAATTTGAGCACCAAGTTTTCTAAACTACTAAACGCGATGGTTTTTAAAACGTTACCATCGGGTAACATAAATCAATTGATAGTATTTAACAACTTAAGTATTTTTGATAACTCATACTATTTTCCAAAACTTCAGTTTCCAAATTTCTATTAGATACGGTTTTCAACCAAATCGCTTTAGTTTCTTTTCAATTTATAAAAGGTTTACAAATCTAAGCTGCAACTAAGTTATAAAGATTTATTTTCGGGATTTCAAAGTAAATTATCAGTTTTTTTAATTTATTATACACCTGATTTCTACGAACTTAGAACAACAAAGAGTTTTTCCTAAAATTTAATCCGTAACTCGTTTTTCCTCAAAACGTTTTCCCCTGTGACATACCAAATTCGGTCGTGGCGTATTGACCGGGTTTGGGGTGTTACACCAGGCCGTGCCAAAACTAGGCAGTATACTGACTTGCACCACACGGCCAACCACACGTCTGTGTGACTAGCCCGTGTGAAAACTGGGTGCCACACGGCGAAGCCACACGCCTGTGTGCTAGGCCGTGTGAGCAAAAATAGGCTATTTACCAAGCCATTTTGCCACCCAACGTTGCACACACCTAAACAACCCCAAATGGCACAAATCAAGGCATATATAGGCATCCAAAATAGCCACAACCAAGACTAAAATATACCATTTCAATGCCAACATCTAACATAATTATACATCATAATTTGCCAATTCAAATCATACCCAACTCAAATTCTCAAAACATCAATATGACTACTTTCATATATGCCTTATCTTGCCTAGAATCACTAGCATACCAATGAACCAAATCTCAACCATTTGATACTTAAGCTATTCAACCACAATCAACCATTTTTCAAGCAATCATAAACCACATCATACAAGGCATTATCACATATATATTCATAACCAAATTCAACCAAAACAAGCCAACTTTCATGGCTTTATATACAAAATCAAACTTAGCATTTACAAGCCAACACAAATGGAAAAAATATATTTATACCAAAAATACCAAAGTCCCTATACATGCCATATGACTCCAACTTTGATTTCAAAAGTACCAACTGTTAGATGGATAGTGTGATGAAGTCTCTGACGAGTCCCAAATCCGAGCTAGCTTTTAATTCACTATAAAACACAAAAAATAAACAGAATAAGCTATATAGGTTAGTAAGCTCGTATAAAAATAATAAGCAATCTCACCATTCATTTACCATTCAAATAACATGAACATAATTCGTAATATTGCATCATTTACAAAGTAAATTTGATTAATCATATGATTGCTCATAAGTTCAAAACTTCCATGGATTCAATTCTCATGAAAATTTTCGTACATACCTGTACCGACACTTATCTATTTCTTACTATTTCACATCTTCAATATACCCGTTGAACCATTTGGAATAGAAATCGGATACTCGGGACTCTCGCACCCTAAGTGCTCAAATCATGGCCTGAAGCCTAACTCATCGATATCATGGCCCGAAGCCTAACTCATCGATATCATGGCCCGAATCCAAATCAATATAACTCGCACCCGAAGCTAAATCTATTTAAACCTCTAATGACATGTCATTTGTATCCTAATCTATTCCTAGGGTTCAACCGGGATTTCTCAACTGTCGAATCTTCATCGAATGTTTCCGTAAATTCGAATCCACAATCAATTCAATAATAAAGAATTTATAACACAATTATAATAATTCTTATTAATATACAAACTTACCTCAGATACAAAAACGGCGAGATAAGTCAATTAATCCGAAATCTTGTTTTTCCCCCGATCTAAATCTGAATCTCGCTTCTCTTGATCTATATGTAATCAAAATTATCTCATTTAATCATCAAGCTATTCCATTTATCCCAAATTCACATTATGGTAAAATTACACTTTTACCCCTAATATTCCAACCCTTTTACAATTTAGTCCCTAAGCTCGTAAAATAAAATTCATGAAATTTCATCCTTAACCAAGCCTAGCCAAATTTACTATATGCTCATAACATCCCATAAAATTCACAATTTTACACATTTAACTCATAAATTTCACATTTCTCAAATTAACCCCTATTTCACATTTTCAACAAAAGTCCCTTAACAAAAGTTGTTTAATTAACATCAAGGACTCATATTTTTCCATTAAAATTTAAAACCCTATTATACTCATCAATGTAAATCTCAAACTATTCAATAGTTTTTTCAATTTAATCCCCCCATTAGCTAGCTTAAGCTACAATGATCACGAAAACATAAAAATCAACAAAAACAGGACAAGGAACCACTTACATGCAAAGGAATCAAGTGGATGAAATTTTAAGCTTCAAAACCTCTATTTTCTTTGTGTTTTTTGGTGGAGAAGATGAACAAAATGGGTGATATTTGTTTTATTTAATTTTTATCAATTAAAAGCTTTTTTACCATTTTACCCTTACCTAATATTAAAAATTTCATAAATACCAAGCCATGCACATCCACTATCACCTTTAATGGTCTAATTACCATATAAGGACCCCCACTTTAAAGTTCTATAGCTATTTAACACTTTTAGTTAATAGAACACAAATTTTGCACTTTATGCGTTTTGGTCCTTTTTCACAAATTGAGCTATCAAACAATAAAATTCTTAACGAAATTCTTAACGAAATTTTCACACAATCATACTATCATACCATAAACATTAAAATAATAATAAAATAATTATTTCTACCTCGAATTAGTGGTCCCGAAACCACTGTTCCGATTTGGCTAAAAACGGGCTGTTACAATACATCTCACCAAATATCAAATGCATCACGAGAGAACGAAGCACATAGACATTCTATAATATCTTGTTTTTCAGTGATGTTGGAAACAGTGGATTCAAGACCACAATTCTGATATGTGAGTTCATGTTGTATTATTTAATTAATATTTATGGAGTTACATTAGAGTCGTATTAAATTTTGGTGAAAAATTTTTAATGTTTAGTTCGCTAATTGAATAAAAAGGACTAAATTGTAATAGATTTCACAACTCATTTCTTGTTGAATTATGTGATTAAAGGAAGTAATTAGTAAAGGTGGGAGGTTTTATAATGTAATTATGCCACTTCTAATTTGCATGGACGGTTAAGGCATGAAATAGGTTGAAAATGTATGAATAATTGAAGGGTAAATTGGTAATTTAATAAAGAAATAATTAGTAAAATAAAACAAAAGTGGGTTGTCATCTCCCTAATTGTGTTTGACCGAAATTGAGAAAGGAGAAAAACACCATTTAAGGTTGAAGGTTCGGCCATCACATTTTCTTTGCATGTGAGTGAAATTTTCACCCGTTTCTTATATTTTTTATGTTTTTGTGATTGTTGCTATAACAGCCTGTTTTCAGTGAAATCGAAACAATAGTTTTGAGACCACAAATCTGATGTGAGAATATTTATTTTATTTTTTTAATGTCTACAGAATATTAGCAAGGTCATATAAAAATTTCGTTAAGAAATTTTATCGTTTGCACGTTTAATTTGGTTAAAAGGACTAAATCATAAAAGGTGCAAAACTAGAGTTCTATGAGTTAAAGGCACTAAATGAATATGAAATTAATTAGTTATGGGATTTATGTGGTAATTATACCATTGTTCTATTGGGTGGACATATATAGACATTAAATGTTTGATTTCAAAGGTTAATTAATAATGTTAAATTTGTAATTTAATAAATAAAATATAGTAAAATATAGAAAACGAAAGAATCACCTTGTTGTTCATCTTTTTTACCGAAAATAAGGGTGGAAAACTCCATTGAAGGAGCTTGAACATTCGGCTACACAAATCACTTGTATGTAAGTGATACTTTGTTCCGTTTTTAATGTTTTTTATGTTTTTAGGATCGTTGTAACTTAATCTAGCTAGCCTAGGGACTAATTTGCAAAATTGTTAAAATTTTAGGGTTTTCCATGAATGTGTTCATGTGATTTTTTATGTTTGATGGAAGAAAATGAATCCTTGTTGTTAAATAAACAATTTTTGTAAGGTGAATTTTGTTGAAAATGTCAAATAGGGATTTACTTGTAAAATGTGTAAAATACATGGTGAAGTTGTGAATTAATGAATTGTATGATTTGCTATGGACCTATATGGAATTCGACTAGCTTAGGTTAGGGATGAAATTGCATGAATTTCATTTTACGAGCTTAAGGACTAAATTGTAAAGAAATCAAAACTATAGGGGCAAAAGCATAATTTTTCATGAATATGAATTTTGGATTGAATTTGATAGAATGGTTATTAAATAGATTGAATTTATTCATTTAGATCAAGATAAACTTCATACGGCTTTACATCGGGGTAAAGAAAAAGCTTCAGATTAGTCGACTCCATTTCTACGCCTTTATCGTCGAGGTAAGTTTGTGTAATTATATAATTTTTTAATGCTATCTTTTGAGATATATATAAATTTCAAATTGTTATGTAAATAATAATTGCAGATCCAATGATGTTACAATGACTATCGAGCCCAGTTTGAACCTTAGGAATTTGTAGGATACAAATGACATGTCATTAGGGTTACCATGTTTCGGGTGCTGGTCTTGAATGCCCTACCGATGGCTGAGGTCCGGCATTTATTGTGGATACTCCACAACTCGTGTGAGCAGCATCGTATAGCTTACATTACGACCCATAGCTCGTGTGAGCAGGCCCATTCACAGCTCGTGTGAGAAACCATGTATAAGTAAGGAAAGATTACGATTATATGTTTAACACACTTTGTGTGAGCTATCCCGCGTATTCGATGATATTCTAAACGGTTCAGCAGTCATGAATTGGAAAGGAAATGTTAAGTGTTCAATATGAACCAAGACATGTATGTATGAAATTCATTGAAATGGTGATACATGAAAAACATGTTATGTTATGAAGGAAGATAAATCCAATTGAATCAAGCTCAAGTATAATGGTTATCCATGTTGAATTCATATGAATTATGTTCAGTATGCTAACATGTGTTGTTGATGGTGCTTAGGCATGTGCCAAGCTTTTGGTTAGATTATGCCATGTTAAATTTTAATGTTATGTAATGAAATGGTAAGTTAAGTTTTATGTTTTACGAACTTACTAAGCATTATATGCTTACATGGTTTTCTTTCTCATTTTTATAGATATTCGAAAGCTCGTTCGGTTTAGAAACTGGTCGGAGACCTATCACACTATCCAGAGACTATATCGGTAGATTTTGATGTTTTAGTCATGGTTATAATGGCATGTATAGGTGAATTATGTTTTATGATATAGTTGTTGTGTTTGGCTTGTAAATATGGTAATGTAGTTGGTAAAATTTTGGCATTTTTGTGCTTTGATGGCTAATGTTGAAATGGTTAAGTGATGATATGTTTTGAATGATGAACTTGTTATGTTTAGATGTGGTTTGGCATAGGGTCAATTGTGCTATGGCTTGGCATGAAAATAGGTAGTTGTGTGTGGTTGATTTATGCCCAAATATGTTTATGTTTAGGTTGATTTGAAGACTTGTGATTGAGGTGCCTTTTGGCATATTGGTTTTATGGATAAATTGTGTAATGATTTAATCATTTTTATGCATTTTTTAAGTATGTTTTCAAGGCTTGAATGTATGTGCAATTATTTCATGGAATCATTCTTTATTAGGGTGAAGGAAATGGCTTGAAATTGACAAATTTCTTGTCCACACGGCCAAAGACACGGGCGTGTGTCTCAACCGTGTGTGACAAATGGCCATGCGACATGGCCGTCTGTCCCCTATAGGTTTCAAAGTGTTGCAAGTCAGGCAATTACACGGCTTAGCACACGGCCTCGCACACGGGCATATGGCTTGATTGATAAACTGAAAATAGTAACATATTTTAAGCCCACATTTAGCATGCTTTTGGATGAATTATCCCTTATTTTATATCATTTGGTGCTCTTAATCCTTTGCTTTCATGTTTTATACTCAGGGAAGCACCAAAGGATGAAAAGAACAAGAAACGGGCTTAAAACGGGCCAAATGGGCGGATCACGAAATCGACAAGGCACGGGCCCAAGACCACGCAGTCGTGCCTCATCAATTGACCCAACACTACTGGGCCACGATTTACACGGGCGTGTGCCATGGCCGTGCCCCTGCCATGAGAAAGAGAAATTTCACTCGGAAAAGGATGCTTGGAGGCAAAGAAACACAATCCAAGCCTATATAAACACCCTAGGGGGCAACTTAAGCGAGGAGTTCGGCTGAATCCACATCGAGGAGCCCAAGGTCATTGTCAAGGGCGTCTTGCTAGGCCAAAGGAGGCAGATTTGTGGAGGTTTACTTGAAGATAGCCAGTTGATCCATCTCAAGAAGCCGGAATAATACTCAAGACGGAGGATCTCTCCTTCAATTCCTTCAAGGGGTTTTAGGGATTTCTTATGTTTTGTTTTATCTTTTCTTCTGAGATGTTTTCTTTTATTATTATGAACTAAACCCTCAGATACATGAGGAGGATGAAACCTAAGATGAATCCTGTTATCGTTTGCTGAACTATATGATAAATATTTGATTTGTTCTTAAATATGTGTTCTTAATTCTTGTTTTGATATTTCCGGGATATTAATTCAAGTTTGATGTGCTTAGGTGGTGGAGCAAAAGTCCCTGCCTAAAAGTAGATCTAGCATAATTAAGCAGAGTTGATTGCGTGCTTAGAGATAGGGTGACGAGATTTTGCCGGATTAGGGTGAAACCTAATATGGGATTCCATAGATCGAGTTAATGCAATTCTAGGGGTTTTAATAAGAAAGAGATTTCAATTAATCAACCTAGGGTTAGACGTTATTCACTTCGAGAGAGGGTTTAATATACATTAGGGAATCTTACGGATCAAGTCAAATGAATAAATCGTCTGATTCAGAGTTAGATAACAAGTGAAGTCTAGGTGGATTCTTCCTCGAGTATTGTCCTTATCAACTGGTTTTTCCCAAAAGTATTTCCCAAATTCATTCTTCTTTGTCTTAGAGCCTTTAATTTAGTAGTTAATTAATTTAGATATAACCAACAAATTTCCTTTATTTTAGGCTAGATAATAAAAATAAAGTTAGTATTAGTACTTTTAGTTCCTTTGGGTTCGACAATCCGGTCTTGCCTTAACTATACTACTGTTCGATAGGTGCGCTTGCCTCAAATCGTTGTCATAGTTAGTTTCCAAGTTTGATCATTCTCAATATAAATTTTAAGACTTTGACATCGCATAAAACAACGATCAAGTTTTTGGCGCCGTTGCCGGGGAGCTAAAATATTAAGAAAGCTCAATTTTTATTACTCTAGCCATATTTTATTTTTTCAATTAGATTTTATTTTTATTTTGGTAATTTTTCTTTTATTTGCTTTTGTCAGGTAATTTTAGTTTATAGAGGAGATGGCCCTGAATAACTATCAGTGGCAAGTTATGAGGGCAAAGCCAACAAAAGCAGCCGATATCTACAACCTCGACGTAGTAACCAAGCTATCAAACCAGTTAGAGATGTTATATAAAAAATTTGATGGTTTATACGGTTCTTCGCAGGTACATCCAGTTATGCAGTACAAAACAAGCAGAGGCGTGGCGAATCCTGAGTACCCACCCTACGGATATGGCATGGAGAACGAACAAGTCCACTATATGGGTAACTATTCTAGACCTCGAAATAATTTTTATAGTGACACTTATAATGCGAGTTGGAGGTACCATCCCAATTTCTCGTGGGATGATCAAAGTAGCCAAAAGCAGGAACTTCCTCCAAATTTTCAACAACCACCTCACCAACAGGAAGAGGAGTCGAACCTTGAGGAGATCTTGACAAAACTCATAGCGACCACAGAAAATCCAGATTTTTAACAACCATATCACCAACGGGAAGAGAGTCGAACCTTGATGAGATGTTGACAAAATTCATAGCGACCACGAAACACGTTTCCAAAATATAGAAACAAAACTTGAAAAAGCAGAAGCATCGACACGGAGCTCAAGGATCAAATTGGGCAACTTACTAAGTTAGTTTACGAAAATACAATCGAGAGAAAGCTTACCTAGGGAAAGGAGCAAATTCAAGCCATAACGGCTCAAGATAGTGAAGAATTAGACGAGCCCAATTTTAGGCAAGAGCCTGTGGTAAGTGAAGGTAAGGTTGAGGTAAGCCATGATTTACTAGACCTGATAAGTACAGAGTACCAACCTCATGTGCCATACCCCAATGCGATAAAGAAAGACCACACAGAGGAGCAATTCGGTAAATTTCTTAACCCTCCAAAGAAGTTACATATTACCTTGCCGTTTCTTGAAGCTCTTTCGCAGATGCCAGATCCTAGACCTCATGTCAATACAGAAGAAATTCATGAGGAACAAAAGTTTCTGATCAATGAACTAGACGAGTGGAAGATACACTTCAAAGAGAAACTAAAAATACACAAAGCAAAAATGAGGCAACTACACGAGAAACTTAACGATGGGCCAACCCAGCTTAAGATAGGAGATCAGGTACTCAAAATTTTTCCAGATGGAACAGTCGAGGTAACTAATCCTAAATTCAGTACTTTTAAGGTAAACACTACTCGACTTGAACTATATATCAATAATGAATTGATCGCATGAGAAAGGATTTTCACCGCTCAAACCACCCACGATAATGCGAATGAGAGGTAAGTCTAGCTCAAGACTTTAAGCAGCGCTTCTCGGGGAGGCAACCTCGAGCACTAACCCTACTAATTAGTTTAGTTTTATTTATTTCCATGTTTAGCGCGGAGTTTTCCATACTCGAACTGACCTTGCACACAGTCGTGGTCGTGTGGCCGTGTGGGCACCATAGGTAGGAAAAAGGCATGGCCGTAGGGCGTGTGGCAACAGGACAAAAAAAATTCCCAAAACACGGGCTGCATCTCTATTTAAACCCCCTTCTTCCTTTTTCTTTTCTAATTGTCTTTCTTCCTTCATTTTCCATTATTTATTTTTATTTTTATTTTTCCTTTCTTTATTATTTTCTTCTTATTCTTCATGTCACTTAGATTTAGCTTAGGATACAAAAAAATCAGGCTGGCTGATTCGAGGATTCAAATTCAAACGGTTCGAGACGCTCCCCCACATTCACCTCCGCCCAATCCTATCCAGTTTCTTTTCATTGACTCCATCCAAAATTCAGGAAGTTTCACTTCTCTCCCTATTATGATTAGAATGAAATTCCCCTGATTTATGATTTTTGTTGATGTGTCTTGGACTAAGTCATTGATAACTGTGCATTAATAATTAAATTTGAAGGATACTAGAGAATCAAGCATGATAAGTCTATTTTTCAAAATTAAAATTTTTGCTAGGTTGTCTACCTGAATTTGAATATTACTTTGAAATTTGAAATTTACGAGGATGACATCAAAATACCCATAATTTTTTGTGAGATTTTGAGCCTTTTAGAGCATATATTCTTTTTCGTGCTCACTTTTTTTTTATTATGAGTGTGTCAACATTGATTTGTTATTCTAGAACTTGCATCGATTATACATGTCGAGACCACACCTTTGATTTGATATACAGAGATGATGAAGGCACCTACGATTTAACCCACTTACTCCACTAAAAAAAAACCTACCTTCATAATTAACCCCTAGTGAACCCCGTTGATCCTAACAACCCATTTATTGACTCACCTGTTCATATTAACCCAAAACCCTTTGTATTTGCTATCACCATTCCTTTTGACTACCTTTTTTGTCGAGATTTGATTTGATCAGTTGCCTGACTATGATCTTTATTTCAATCGTTAAATTTATCCTTTATTATGTATATTTGATTTGATCTACAAAAAAAAAATCAAAGTATATTCATTTTTAGTTTTATGATTAGGTGAGCTTATACGTTTAGATTCCAATTATTGAAGAAGAAGCTCACTTTAGAGTATTATCAATAGTAGTATTATTAGTTTTCAATTTATGTAATTATTTATATTCAGTTCATTTTTTTTAGTTAGGTAATTTGTTATTCAATCTCGATTCTAACCCTCTAATTCAGCCTTTATCCACACCTTTAACCCAAGCCCCGTTACAACCCTGTTAAAGACCTTTTGATTTGTGTATCATCTCATCTTACAGTGGTGGAGATTTGATTTTCATGCAAGCCTATGGGATTAACTCTTCATGTTTGACTTTGAGTGCTTAATTCTGAACCTTAAACACTTTGAGTGATTTGAGTGAATCTTTAGTGAGGATGTCAATTCTTATCGATTTTGAATCAGAGATAATTATTTAGATGAAGGGAAACACCTATGTTTTGTGCTACAAAAATGTATGACTTAGACTGTTTGAATCTTTAGGACTCTTTGAGTTGAATTATCCATGAATGAATTATCTTAGAATTATGATAAAACATTATCAACGACTATTATGAATTGAGGGAAGTTTGTTTTAATTATGAGTTTAGAATTTTGCTTGAGGACAAGCAAAAGCTTAAGTGTGGGGGTATTTGATAAACCGAAATAGTAACATATTTTAAGCCTACATTTAGCATGCTTTTGGATGAATTATCCATTATTTTATATCATTTGGTGCTCTTAATCCTTTGCTTTCATGTTTTATACTCAGGGAAGCACCAAAGGATGAAAAGAACAAGAAACAGGCTTAAAATGGGCCAAATAGGCCAGATCACAAAATCGACACGGCCTGGGCTCAAGACCACACGGCCGTGCCTCATCAATTGACCCAACACGGCCTGGCCACGATTTACACGGGCGTGTGCCATGGCCGTGCCCCTACCATGAGAAAGAGAAATTTCACTCGGAATAGGATGCTTGGAGGCAAAGAAACACAATCCAAGCCTATATAAACACCCTAGGGGGCAACTTAAGCGGGGAGTTCGACAAAAACCCCTGCCGAGGGGAGCCCAAGGCTGTTGTCAAGGGGCGTCTTGCTAGGCCAAAGGAGGCAGATTTGTGGAGGTTTACTTGAAGATAGCCAGTTGATCCATCTCAAGAAGCCGGAATCATACTCAAGACGGAGGATCTCTCCTTCAATTCCTTCAGGGGGTTTTAGGGATATCTTATGTTTTGTTTTATATTTTCTTCTGAGATGTTTTCTTTTATTATTATGAACTAAACCCTCAGATACCTGAGGGGGATGAAACCTAAGATGAATCTTGTTATCGTTAGCTGAACTATATGATAAATATTTGATTTGTTCTTAAATATGTGTTCTTAATTCTTGTGTTGATATTTCTGGGATATTAATTCAAGTTTGATGTGCTTAGGTGGTGGAGCAAAAGTCCCTGCCTAAGAGTAGATCTAGCATAATTAAGCGGAGTTGATCGCGCGCCTAGAGATAGGGTGACGAGATTTTGCCGGATTAGGGTGAAACCTAATATGGGATTCCATAGATCGAGTTAATGCAATTCTAGGGGTTTTTGTAACACCCCAAACCTGGCCCAAATGCTACGACCAGATCTGGTATGCTACGGGGTTTATTGTTAAAAACTTTGCTTTGATGGTTTTTGGAAATCTCAGTTTCTTTATTTAGGCATTTGTTAAAAATAAGATATTTGATGAAAACCTTTGCTTTTTCGTTGAACATATTTGGAAAACCCATTTTATTACTTTTTATGACTTAAGTCCTTGAACATAAATTTTTAAACTGTAAACATTAACAAATATAAAGAGATAACCTAAGCCATGGGGCCTTATTACATAAATAGTCCCAACATTAAAACTTAAAGGAAAACCGAAAATAGTTTATGAAAAAAAAAAAACTTGATGGCCCTCGAGTCCACCTCGGCTCCCATGTCCACGATCTCTTGCTCATCCGAAAAGTCAGTGGAAATTAAAGGGGTGAGTCACCAAGACTCAAAGTGTGCAAATCCCGAAAACACATAAAAGGCTTTAGGCCCACAAACACATTATGGGCCTTGGCCCATACACAATGGCAACATAATATTTACATGCAACATGGCCCAACCCAACCTAGAAATCCATCCTCTACACACCAGCCGCATACTGCACCAACACACCTTGGGATTTCTACAATCAACCCACCAACCGCTACACACCATATCGACAGACATGCCGCCTATTCCTAACAATCGGGAATAAATTTAACGTGGCTTAGCCACCGATCACTATTGTGACCTAATTTACTGATTCGTGGTTTAACCACCGATCACCAAGTGACCTATTAACATGCTCTTCCCCTTCATCGTATTAACCCTATCCCATGCATACATCCATGCAAATTCAAAATAGTATACTACCTAAAAGATCTGTGTTTTTACATACATCGATACACACATAGAGAAGTTTCTATGGTTACGCACTGCATCCTTTGCCTACCCTTTTTGGGTAATACGACTATCCATACACCTTTTCCCGCTTTTAGCCCATAACATATATAGTACAGATTAATTAGTGTGATAGAGATCTACACACGATGACATACGCCAAGACGAGACCTTCTATGTCGACACTATCAGAAGCTAATACGACTGCTAACTGTCTAAGATTTTGTTTCGAAGCCGGTCCACAACCTGGCGGCCAATCTCGAATTGCTGACACCGCTCGTTTCTTAAACTTAAGGATTGGTTTAACAGATCCAATCCCCTCCTTCGCCTGATCGATATTTGATTCCATCAAAAGACCCTATCAATTGCTACCATCATAACATATGGTTGTTAATCCATAACATATGGTTAAGATCACAAATACAATAGCCGATCCTAACGAAAATCTAAAGAGAACCCCTTACCTTGAAATTCCGAAAAGAGGTATGGGACTTAGAGACTAGCGGTTTCCGGCTTTTGGAATCTAAATGATTCAATCTACTCTGATTTCCTGAAATGTCACCCCAAGATGTGAACATAAGAACAATCAAAATGTTACTCAAGGGATAACCTTGCCACATCAATTAGCCTTTCGGCTTTGGCCTCCAAAAACCGAAAGAGAAGAAGTGAAGGAAGAATTCGGCGCTTACCTTAACACAGGGAATTCGGCAACTCTTAGAGAATTTCGGCTTTTGAGAAGATCAAAAAGAAAAGATTATCTCAAGAGATCTATGAAGATTCGGCTTTGATGAAGAAATCGGCAAAGAGAAAGGAATAGACAAGGGTATTCGGCTATGGAGATGAAAGCAGAGAAAATAATGGAATTTCGTCTTTTGCCTAAAAGTGGAGATGAGAGAATAGGATTAGGATTTGGCTTAAGTAGAGAATGAGAGAAAAGAATGAGAGAAAACCCAAATGCCGAATTGAAGAAAAGAATGGAAGAATAAAACCCTAATTAGAAAATAAAAGGTATTCCCTCACTTAAACACAAAATTTTGGCATCTACTCCCTAAAAACCGAAAATGCCCTTTTTTAAAACTAAAACTATGCTACTAATCAAGGGAAATTTGGCACCCCTTAGCCATATTAAAACCGATTCCTCCTCCCCTCAAGTGTTGGAATTTGCCACCACCATGTGACCAGCAGATAAATCCTAAATTTCCTCCCTTATCTTTATCTCGATCACATCTCCAAAAGAAGCCTAGATCACACCACCTCTTCCTCCCTTTATCTGCCATATTATCTGCATTTTCCACTCAAATTAATCCTCCTAATTTCAAGCATCATTGCCGTCCCACTCTACCCACTTAAATGCTGAAAATTAACAAATCTTAATTAAAATAATTGGGCTTCATGTGACTCGAACTTGAGCCTCCTCAGCTGACGCCACCTCCCTGCTCTCTAAGTGGTGCCACTTTGCCACTGGGCCACAAGCCCATCTGTGTCTTATAATCACAGATAACATCTTTTAAGCCCTATCCTATCAGGCTTTCCACTAGAGTGTCCGAACAAAAAATTTGATTAAGGCCTCGGCCCAACCCTGAGCCTAATCTGAACCCCTTAAACACTCCAATTAACACATTAAGCATAACAACATATTAAACGCAAAGGCCCATTAATTCAGGATGTTACAGTTTTAATTAGAAAGAGATTTCAATTAATCAACCTAGGGTTATACGTTATTCGCTTTGAGAGAGGGTTTAATATACATTAGGGAATCTTACGAATCAAGTCAAATGAATAAATCGTCTGGTTCAGAGTTAGATAACAAGTGAAGTCTAGGTGGATTCTTCCTCAGGTATTGTCCTTATCAACTGGTTTTTCCCAAAAGTATTTCCCAAATTCATTCTTCTTTGTCTTAGAGTCTTTAATTTAGTAGTTAATTAATTTAAATATAATCAACAAATTTCCTTTATTTTAGGCTAGATAATAAAAAGAAAGTTAGTATTAGTACTTTTAGTTCCTTTGGGTTCGACAATCAGGTCTTGCCTTAACTATACTACTTTTCGATAGGTGCGCTTGCCTCAAATCGTTGTCATAGTTAGTTTCCAAGTTTGATCATTCTCATTATAAATTTTAAGACTTTGACATCGCATAAAACAACGATCATTGATCATGTGACCTAAGTCAGAGAGTTACACGGGCACGGGCACGGACACAGACTGGGACACGATCGTATGTCCCTAATTCAAATGTCCACACGGCCTGAGACAAGGGCATGTCTCTCAGCCATGTGAGTCACATGGCCTTATGACCCTTGAAGTGTGAAATTTTCTAACTTTTTCCATGAAATTCTAAATGTTTCCGGTCTAGTCCCGAATCGTTCATAAAGTGATTCTAATGCCTCGAGGGCTCGAATAAGGGACAATATGCTAGTGTTTGAATGAGCTATGAAATGATTTAATAAATGGTTGAAATCAAATGATTTAAGTTACGTATTTACTATAATGCGCCGTAACCCTATTCCGACGACGGATATGGGTTAGGGGTGTTACAGTTGCAACTAGGTCCAGCTAACCCGTACCTTTTTTTTTTGAAACTATTAAGGATTTTAGATTTTTCCATTGATGATTTTTAATTATTTTGATGTTAATTGGTGAAATTGAAATATTGATAGGTGGTTAGAATTAGTTTATTAAGTGATTTTTGATAGTTTTTGGTTAATGGGTTTAATTGATAAAATATTTATAGTTTTATGGAATTTCTATAAATTGTAAAGAATTGTGGATGGCCCTAGCATAGGAAGAAATTCAGTTGACTTGGGAAATTGTAAAATTTTGTTAATTTCAAAATTTCGGGTTTAGGGACTAAATTGTAAAAAATGTAAAAATTTAGGGAAAATGTGTGAATAAGGAGAAGTTAAGGGTCTTATGCATTGAATTGAGTGTGAAGTGTATGTGAATTTAATTACTATATAGATTAAGAACCGAGTCAAAAAGACTAATCGAGGAAAGGGAAAAATTATAGAGTAGTTCCTACGCTTTAACTGGAAGTGGATCGTAGGTAAGTTCATAGTGTAATATATGTAGATGGATGTTTCTTTACAACTATATCATTGTTTACTAGATAATTTTATATATGTGAAATTTCATTAGTTACCTATATACTATTAAATGGTGCAAATAAGTACATATGAAAATGAATAATTTGTGGTGGAAATTCTTGTGATTTCACATTATTGGAATGAATGTAACAGTTTCCTAGCATGATTACAGAAATTAATGAAGTGCCTCTGAATGATGAATATGTATAGATGAAGTGAATTTAGGTATAATTCCCGGTTGAATGTAATAAATGCTTAGGATACGATTGGCATGCCAATAGGGTTTATGTAACAACCCGTTTTTGGGTCAAATCAGAACAGTAGTTTTGGGACCAAAAATATGAAGTTAAAATATTAATTTTATTATTTTATTAAAGTTTACAACATGATAGAATTATTATGTGAAAGTTTCGTAAAGAAATTTTACTGTTTGAATGCTTAATTCGGTAAAAAGGACTAAATCGCGTAAAGTGTAAAAGTGGAGTTCTATTAGCTAAAAGTATCTAATAGCTATAGAACATTAAAGTAAAGGTCCTTAAGTGGTAAATAGGCCATTTATGATTTAGTGGATGATAGTGGAGTGGCATTTGGTGTAATTACTAATGTTTTTAAAGGATATTTTGGTAATTAGTTAATAAAGTTAATGTTTAATAAAAAAACAAATGAAAATCATCATATTTTCACCATTTCTCCACTGAAAATTAGAAAGAATGGCAGCCATGGGAGAAGCTTTTTGTTCGGCCAAGCTTCAAATGATCGATTAGGTACGGTTTTAGCTCCGTTTTTAATGATTTTTATGTTTTTGCGATCGTTGTAACTAGTACTAGCTAGCCCGTGTCTTCGATTTCAAAACTGTTAAAGATTTTGATAGTTTCCATTGATGATCTTATTTGTTCTTTGATGTTTAATGGTGAAATATGAATATTTCATGTTAGATTTTCATATTTTATAAAGTGATTTTTTATGAAAATGAAAATTAGGGATTAAATTATGAAATATTAAAATTATGTGGTTAAAAGTGTGATTATTTGGAAAATGTGGGCTACTAAGGCAATAAGAAGAATTTGGCTAAGCATGGGTAGGATGAAATTGCATGAAATTGTGATTTTATGTGATAAGGACTAAATTGCAAAAATGTGAAATAATAGGGGTAAAAGTATAATTTTACCAAATGTGTAAATTGTGTTAAATTGAATGAATTAATGATTAAATAAGCTGATTTTGTTATTATATAGATAGAGAAAAATGAGATTTGGATCTAGAACGGGGGAAAATAAAGTATCGGACTAGTCGATCCGTTCCGTCGTTTTAATGATCGAGGTAAGTTCATATGCAATGAGCTTATTTTAATTGTATATTATATGCTTTGTGTAACATCCGGGATATAGGGGCTCTGCATTTACCTTGCTTCTGTGTGTTTGATATACTTTGTGTGTTGTCTGAGTGTGTTTAGGGTCTCTGGGAAGGCCCGGGGTTAAGTCAGAACCTTGGCCAAAATTTTAATTTTGGGCACTTTAGGAGGGAAGCTAGTTGGGGACAGGACTTAAGGTTTATTGTTTGTGCTTATTGACACAAGAACTAAGATGGTAAAGTGGCAAGGAGGCAACACTTAAGGAGCAGTGTAAGTGGACGCCTCGGGGGGAGAGAGGGGAGCAGTTCGATTCACGTTGCCAAAGAAGGTGGCTTTTATTTTGCTCATGCGTCAAAAATTTGGATGATGGAATCGGTTGGGAGCCTTGAAGAGTGGAGGTGACTTGGTCAAACTTTTTGAATGGTTGGACAAGAGTAAAAAGGGGGATTTGGAAACTTTCAAATTATTTTGAATGTTTCAAACCATTTCAAATGAGTGTTCAAGAGTGTTTCAAGGAGAAAGCTTGGGGATTGAGGTTATGTAGGGCGCTAGCCGAATTTTAAAGGGTTAGCTTTAGGTAGTGAGCTCTGTTTTTCGGCATTTGAGTGTGTTGCACTTTGGGCAATTTTGGTTCTTTTCTTTGTGTAGCCGAGAGTCCCTAATAGCCTTATTCGTTCTTCTTTAGCCTAAACCGAAACCAATTCTCCCCCTCTTTTCCATTTTTGCAACTTGAGTTCTTTCCCTCACCATAAAAGCCGAAACAAGTCTCTCATATTTCTTTTGACGAAAAGTGTCCTCTTTTGATAACATCTTGGCCGAACCTTCTATACACCACTATTTCATCTTCTTCTTCTTTCTTATAGCATTTTGGTAACAAGTGAGCATTTCTTCTTCACCTAAAGCCAAACCTCAACCCTCCCTCTCTTCTTATCTTTATTCTTCTTTGGTTCATATTTTTTGTTTATCTCTTGATCACCTTGAACCGAAATCATCTATAGGTCCCTATCTTAATATTCATCTTCTGGAACTAGAAGCCGAAATCCATTTTCTTTTCTTTCTTTGGTTGATTCTCTTTTGTTTCCTTTTTCAATCGGATTCGATCAATCAGGGTAAATGGTTCATACCATTCGTTTGGCCGAAGGCCACTTTCTTTAACCCATATCTTGGTAGGCTGAATCTGATATGGAGTTATGTAGGGACATCAGGTGATCTATTAATTCAAGTGTAGAAACCTCCGGGTTCTGTCAATTTTGGGTAAGGGCTTCTTCGTTCCAAAGTAATTAATTTTGCTATTATCTTATTCAACGGTTTAACTCGGTCTTCTAACCAAGATCGTTTTGATGGAATCAAATACCAATCAGGCAAAGGAAGGGGTTGGACCCATAAACCCAGCCCCTAAGTTTAAGAGACGTGCGGTGTCTACCGTTCGAGATTGGCCACCGGGTTGTGGGCCGGCTTCTGAAAGGGATAAACAAATCACTGTGATCCCTGCAAGTGAGGACGTTAGCGAGATCGATAGTGTAGTCTTGCGTGTTCACAGGTGTGTAATTATCACACTATTCCTTTTTGTTGTAATAATCGTATATGTGTTATGAAAGTCGAAAATCCCGACAATGGTGATTGAGTTACCCCTGTTGGGTAAAATCGAAAAATCAGGTTAGTGTATCTTGGTTAAACCTTAAAACTTTGATAGCATGATTGTTTGTGTGTGACATCATATATAACCTGTTTATTACACTATGTTGAATATGCATGGGATATTGGGATGTTATGATATGAAGGGGAAGTGCTTATGGGTGACAATGTCACACCTAATGATGGTACATTATTGTATCGATGATTTGGTCACATAGTGATCGGTGGCTAGGCCACGTTTTATTGTCTTTGAGCAGTGTGTCTGTCAGCATGACTACCAAAGTGGAGTGTAGAGGATGGAGGGTTGATTGTAGAAATCCCTAGGTGTGTTGAGGTTGGACGTATGAAGTGGAGTGTAGAGGATGGAAAAAACAAGGCTGGGTTGGGCTATCATGTTGATTGTTTACTATACTATATGATTGGGCTTCGGCCGATGGTGTATTAGGGCTCAGGCCCACACAAGTGGAGAATGTGAATTAATTGCACACTGAGTCTCGTGACTCACACATTTGTTTAAACATTTGCAGGTGATTCTTAGCTTTACGGACAGGGCAAGAGGGAGCTCGAGGTGGCCACGCATGGGTTTACTAGTAAACTTTATTTTATTTATCGTTTATACCTTTTAGGTATTTTTCTTTGATTTGTAATAAGGCCACTACGAAATTTTGAATTTTCTTTTGGGTTTTGAATTTGGGACATATTAATTACAGACTAAAGTTTTCTTATAACCTACCCAACAACGTTTCTTATAATAAAAGGCATTTTCATTGAAAACCTGATAATCGAATAATTGGTAAGTGTTTCCAAATGTCTCCTAATCGCAAGGCTCAACTAATTAAATTTCAAAGTTAACTAGACAACGAGTTTTCAAATGAACCACGAGATTCGAGATTTTAAAATCACTTAGAATTTTTCCGAAACCAATCAAACTTCCTAAACTTCTTCCTAGGGACATACCAGATCCGGTCGTAGTGTTTGGACCGGGTTTGGGGTGTTGCAATTTGGTATCAGAGCCTGGTTTAAAAAGCTCTGCCTTGGGTTTTGGGTTCAGAATGTTGTTCAGATTTCGCTTTTAAGAAAAATATATACATGGATCTATTTTCAAGGTGTGGCACCCGAGTCTCCGGCCCCAGTCTGCCAGGTAACTTTTTTGATGGCTAAGTGATCTGCATAAAGTTGATGTATTATGTGAATATGTTGTTATGGATGCTGGAATTAAGAAAATTTGTTGTAGAGTTGAAAACCTCTAGGTATACACATGCTTGCGGAAAAAACTACTTATAACTCTATCTTCATAAAACTACTCGATTAATAAACAGTGCAAAGAAATACTGACGCATAAAATTTATAATCAGAGTAAGACGGAGTGATAGACATGAGTGGTAGAGGACGTGGACGTGTTACACACGGCCGTGGGAGAGGCCAAGATAATGAGGTTGAACTCTCGGAAGCAAGAAATGAGCCTGAAGGCGAAGCGCTAGCATCACCTGTGGCGGAAGCGGGATCACAAGGCAGAACTGGTGAAGATGATGCCCTGTCTCAGGCAATGTTGCATGTGCTGGATTGGGTGGTCGTTGGCAGCAGTGGAGCGTACCTCGAAAGTCCATTCCTGAGCGACTTCGAGCTAATGGAGCTGAAATGTTAAGAGGTATTTTTCGAGTAGCTCCAAACGTACGAGTATTGGTGGAGGCGATCGAGAGAATTATGGATGATTTAGACTGCACGGCAGAGGAAAAACTGAAGGGTGCGGTGTCTCTACTTCGGGATGAGGCCTATCAGTGGTGGCTCACCGTGAGAGAGGGTACTCCGGCGGACCGAGTTGATTGGGATTTCTTTAAGATAAAGTTCCAAGGAAAGTACATTGGGGCCAGTTATGTGGATGCTCAGAGGAAAGCGTTCCTGAATTTAGTTCAAGGGGGTAAATCGGTAGCTGAGTATGAGGCAGAATTTCTGCGGTTGAGCCGTTATGCCTAGGTGATAGTCGCGACCGACTATGAGCGTTGTCTGTGGTTCGAAGATAGGCTGCGTGACGAGCTGCGAGTGTTAATAGCTCCTCAGCGGGAGAGAGATTTTGCTATCCTGGTGGAAAAGACTAAAATAGCCGAGGAGGTGACGCAGACTGAGAAGCAAAATAAGGACAAGGATAAAGGCAGGAATAAGAGGAGTTATGGACCATCAGGGTCATCTAGGGGTTTCCAGAAGAGGCCCAGGGTTGATGGGTCGGGTCGCGTTGCAACGCCGACTGCTATTTTTCGATAATGTGCTCAGTGTGAGAGGTCTCATACAGGAGAGTGCTGGGGAAAAGATAGGGTATGTTTGAGGTGTGGGTCAAAGGATCATCTGATCAGGAACTATCCGCTAGAAAGGACTAGGGCTCGGATGGTAGGTCAGGGGTATGTGCAGCCAGATAGGGGTAGACAGCAGATGCCGAGAGGTCGTGGTCCGAACAGAGAAGTGAATGGTTTTGGTTGGGGACGTGGAGCACCGGGTAAAGGTGCTGGGAGTACTGAGGTGAGATAGCCCGGGTTAGTTTATGCAGCCAAACGCCGAGAAGAGGGTGACGCATCAGATGTTATAATGTGTACGTTCCTCATTTTCAGTTTACCCTTTACTGCATTAATTGATACTGGGTCGACGCATTCCTATGTTGCTAGTGTGGTGTCTGGAACCTTGAACATGAACTTTAAAACTGCTTCTAGGGAGATGACTGTACTTAGTCCTTTAGGGCAATCTGTAGTAGTAAATAAACTTTTTAGAAATGTGCCTCTAGAAGTACAAGGGTTGGTTTTCCTGGCTGATTTAATGGAACTACCGTTCGGGGAGTTCGATTTGATCTTAGGCATGGATTGGTTGGTAAGATATCATGCAAACTTGGATTGTGCTGCTAAGTGCATGGTGCTAAGGACTCCAGAGGATGATGAAGTTTTGGTGATAGGCGAGAGGAGAGACTACTTGTCCAATGTAGTGTCTGCTCTTAAGGCGGAAAGAATGGTGAGAAAAGGTGCATGGCTTTCTTAACTTTTGTCGCTGCCTTGGATGCAAAGGAAGTGGACCGTGGATGGGGTTAGAAACAAAGAAAGGAATTTGTGGATGTCTTTCCGGAAGAGCTTTCAGGGTTGCCTCCGGATCGTGAGGTGGAGTTTGGAATTGAGCTATTTTTGGGAATAGCTCTGGTGTCTATCGCCCTTTACAGGATGGCGCTGAAGGAGCTGGTTGAACTTAAAGCTCGAGATCCAAGAGTTGTTAGATCGTGGTTTTATGCGCCCAGTGTATCTCCAGTGAGGGAGCTTGGCGGTGTTGTTTGTGAAGAAGAAAGACGGGTCCATGCAAATGTGCATTGACTACCGCTTGATTGAACAAGTTAACTATCAAGAACAAGTACCACGCTTGAGGATAGATGACCCGTTTGATCACCTTAAAGGGGGCCTCGGTCTTTTCAAAGATAGATTTGAGGTCGGGATATCATCAGCTTAAGGTCAAGGAAGCGGATATTTGCAAGACGGCTTTTCAGACTCGCTATGGTCACTTCGAGTTCCTGGTGATGCCATTTGGGTGGACAAATGCACCAGCTGCATTCATGGATATGATGAACTAGGTTTTTCAACCCTATCTGGATCGGTTCGTTGTAGTGTTCATAGACGACATTTTGGTGTATTCCAAGACTGATGAGGAGCACGATTCGCGTCTTCGGGTGGTTCTGCAGATTTTGAGGGAGAAACAGCTGTACGCCAAGTTTGGCAAGTGTGAGTTTTGGTTAAAGGAAGTTACATTTCTGGGTCATGTGGTATCTGCAGAAGGGATTAGGGTGGATCCCCGAAAGATTGAAGCGGTGTTGGATTAGAAACTGCCTAAGTCTGTGGCAGAGATTCAGAGTTTCCTTGGTTTGACTGGGTATTACCGAAGGTTCATTGAAGGGTTATCATTAATTGCGGCACCTTTAACCAAGTTGTTGAGGTAAGGGGTACCTTTTTTTGGGCTGACAAGCAGCAGGAAAGTTTTGAGAAGCTGAAGAGGATTTTGTGAGGCTCCAGTGTTGATTCACTCTGAGGTAGGAAAGGAGTTCGTGGTTTATTGTGATGCTTCACACACGGGATTAGGATGTGTGTTAATGCAAGATGGGAAGGCTGTTGCTTATGCGTCTCAGCAGTTAAGACCACATGAGATTAATTATCCCACGCATGATCTGGAGTTGGCTGCGGTAGTTTTTGCTCTGAAGATTTGGGACATTATTTGTATGGAGAGAAGTCTTTTATCTACACCGACCATAAAAGTTTGAAGTATCTTCTAACTCAGAAAGAGTTGAATTTAAGGCAGCGAAGGTGGATTGAGCTGTTGAAAGATTATGACTGCTCGATCGAATATCATCCGGGTAAGGCTAACGTGGTAGCAGATGCGTTAAGTCGGAAGGTAATATCAGACTTGAGAGTGATGTTCACCCATCTTAGTTTGTATAATGATGGAAGTCTGTTAGCTGAACTTCAAGTGAAGCCGACGTGGGTAGATCAGATTAAAGAGAAACAATTATCAGATGAAGTCTTGGGGGCTCGACTTCTGCAAGTACAGAATGGTGGAGTAGAAGATTACAATTTGAACGGTAATGGGGTTTTGTGTTTTCGTGAGGAGATTTGCATGCCGAAGG
Organism: Gossypium sturtianum; assembly: GCA_025698515.1. Lineage (NCBI taxonomy): Eukaryota > Viridiplantae > Streptophyta > Magnoliopsida > Malvales > Malvaceae > Gossypium > Gossypium sturtianum. The sequence continues at coordinate 108,095,299 of CM046949.1, forward strand.
ATGTGGAGTTGAGGTAGATGATTCTGTAGGAGGCGCATAGTAGCCCTTACGCTATGCATCCTGGAGGAAGTAAGATGTACCGGGATCTGCATGAACAGTTTTGGTGGCCTGGTTTGAAGCAGGAGGTTACGAAATTTGTGGGAAAGTGTTTAACTTGTCAGTAGGTTAAAGCCGAGCATCAGTTGCCTTTGGGGTTGTTGTAGCCGGTGAAGATTTCGCAGTGGAAATGGGAGAGGATCACTATGGACTTTGTTAGTGGGCTACCTCTTACGCCTACTAAGAAAGACTCGGTATGGGTGATTGTGGATCAGTTGACGAAGTCCGCCCATTTTATACCTGTTCGTGTCGACTACTCTCTTCGTGGGTTTTCTGGTCGTATGTGGCGTAAAATTGTGAGATTGCATGGGGGTACCTGGATCGATCATATCGAGATAGAGATCCTAGGTTTACGTCGCGATTACGAGGGCACCGTGATCGGGCATTGGGTACAAGACCGGACTTCAAGATGTGACTTTTTCATCCATGCATCGATGGTCAGTCTGAGAGAGTGATTCAGATTTTAGAGGATATGTTGAGGGGCTGTGTCATCAATTTTAAGGGTAGTTGGGAAGAGTTCTTACCGTGGGGGGAATTCGCATACAACAACAAACTACCAAGCTAGTATTCGGGATGGCGCCCTATGAAGCGTTGTATGGGCGGAGGTGTCGCACTCTACCTGTTGGACGTAATTGGGTGAACGCCGATTTTGGGTCCGTAATTGGTTGCTTTGAGACAGAGGGGAAGGTCAAGTTAATTAGGGCTCGATTGAAAGAAGCGTCTGATAGGCAGAAGTCTTATGCAGACCTGAAGTTAAAGGAAATAGAGTTTGCGGAGGGGACCGAGTTTTCTTGAAAGTTTCACCTTGGAAGAAGGTGATGAGATTTGGACGAAGGGCAAGCTAAGTCCTAGGTTCATCGGGCCTTATCGGATTTTGAAAGCGTGTGGACCAGTGGCGTATCAACCGGAGTTACCTTCGTAATTGAACAGATGCATGATGTGTTCCATGTTTCAATGTTAAGACGCTACCGCTCGATCCATCTCACGTCGTGCGCGCTGGAGGAATTGAGGTAAGGCGGACTTGTCCTATGAAGAGGAACCAATTCAAATTTTGGATCGAGACGTCAAGGTGCTAAGAAGGAAATCAGTTCCATTGGTTAAAGTCTTATGGCGAAATCATGGAATAGAAGAGGCGACATTGGAGCAGAGGATGCGATGCGCCAGCGAGCATCGCGATCTCTTTTGACTGTGTAATTTCGAGTAAGAAATTTCTTTAAGGGGTAGAACTATAACATCCGGGATTTAGGGGCTCTGCATTTACCTTGCTTCTGAGTGTTTGATATACTTTGTGTGTTGTTTGAGTGTGTTTAGGGTCTCTGGGAAGGCCCGGGGTTAAGCTGGAACCTTGGCCAAAATTTTAATTTTGGGCACTTTAGGAGGGAAGCTGGTTGGGGACAGGACTTAAGGTTTATTGTTTGTGCTTATTGACACAAGAACAAAGATGGTAAAGTGGCAAGGAGGCACCACTTAAGGAGCAGTAAGTGACGCCTCGTGGGGAGCGAGAGGGGGAGCAGTTCGATTCACGTTACCAGCAAGGTGGCTTTTATTTTTGCTCATGTGTCAAAGGGCTGGATGATGGAATCGGTTGGGAGCCTTGAAGAGTGGAGGTGACTTGGTCAAACTTTTTGAATGGTTGGACAAGAGTAAAAAGGGGGATTGGGAAACTTTCAAATTATTTTGAATGTTTCAAACCATTTCAAATGAGTGTTCAAGAGTGTTTCAAGGAGAAAGCTTGGGGATTGAGGTTGTGTAGGGTGCTAGCCGAATTTTAAAGGGTTAGCTTTAGGTAGTGAGCTCACTTTTTCGGCATTTGAGTGTGTTGCAGTTTGGGAAATTTTGGTTCTTTTCTTTGTGTAGCCAAGAGTCCCTAAGAGCCTTATTCATTCTTCTTTAGCCTAAACCGAAACCAATTCTCCCCCTCTTTTCCATTTTTGCAACTTGAGTTCTTTCCCTCACCATCAAAGCTGAAACAATTCTCTCATATTTCTTTTGACGAAAAGTGTCCTCTTTTGATAACATCTTGGCCGAACCTTCTATACACCACCATTTCATCTTCTTCTTCTTTCTTATAGTATTTTGGTAACAAGTGAGCATTTCTTCTTCACCTAAAGCCGAACCTCAACCCTCCCTCTCTTCTTATCTTTAATCTTCTTTTGTTCATATTTTATGTTTGTCTCTTGATCACCTTGAACCGAAATCATCTATAGGTCCCTATCTTAATATTCATCTTCTAGAACTAGAAGCCGAAATGCATTTTCCTTTCTTTCTTTGGTTGATTCTCTTTTGTTTCCTTTTTTAGTCGAATTTGATCAATCAGGGTAAGTGGTTCATACCATTCGTTTGGCCAAAGGCCACTTTCTTTAACCCAAAACTTGGTAGGCCGAATCTGATATGGAGTTATGTAGGGACATCGTGTGATCTATTAATTCAAGTGTAGAAACCTCGGGTTCTCACAATTTTGGGTAAGGACTTCTTCTGCTCCAAAGTAATTAATTTCGCTATTATCTTATTCAACGGTTTAACTCGGGTCTTCTCATTCAAGATCATTTTGATGGAATCAAATACCAATCGAAGCAAAGGAAGGTTGGACCCATAAACCCGACCCTAAGTTTAAGAGACGACGATGTCTGCCGCTGCTCGAGATTGGCCACCGGGTTGTGGGCGGCTTGAAAGGATAAAATGGATCGTGTGATCCCTACAAGTGAGGACGTTAAGCGAGATCGATAGTGTAGTCTAGCGTGTTCATAGGTGTGTAATTATCACACTATTCCTTTTGTTGTAATAATCGTATATGTGTTATGAAAGCCGGAAATCCCGATAATGGTGATTGAGTTACCCTGTTGGGTAAAACCGAAAAATCAAAGTTAGCGTATCTTGAGTTAAACCTTAAAACTTTGATAGCATGATTGTGTGTGTGACATCATATATAACCTGTTTATTACACTATGTTGCATATGCATTGGATATTGGGATGTTATGATATGAAGGGAAGTGCTTATGGGTGACAATGTCACACCTAATGATGGTACATTATTGTATCGGTGATTTGGTCACATAGTGATTGGTGGCTAGGCCACGCTTTTTTACCGTCTTTGAGTAGTGTGTCTCATCGGCCATGATGCTAAAGTGGAGTGTAGAGGATGGAGGGTTGATTGTAGAAATCCCCTGGTGTGTTGAGGTTGGACGATGAAGTGGAGTGTAGAGGATGGAAAAAAAAACTAGGTCGGGTTGGGCTATCATGTTGATTTTTTGGTATATCGTATGATTGGGCTTCGCCGATGGTGTATTGGGGCTCTGTGCCCACACAAGTGGAGAATGTGAATTAATTGCACACCGAGTCTCGTGACTCACACATTTGTTTAAACATTTGCAGTGATTCTTAGCTTTACGGATTGTGGTGGAGGAGCTCGAGGTGGCTACGCATGGGTTTACTAGTAAACTTTATTTTATTTATCGTTTATACCTTTTGGGTATTTTTCTTTGATTTGTAATAAGGCCACTACGAAATTTGGAATTTTCTTTTGGGTTTTGAATTTGGGACATATTAATTACAGACTAAAGTTTTCTTATAACCTGCCCAACAACGTTTCTTATAATAAAAGGCATTTTCATTGAAAACCTGATAATCGAATAATTGGTAAGTGTTTCCAAATGTCTCCTAATCACAAGGCTCAACTAATTAAATTTCAAAGTTAACTAGACAACGGGTTTTCAAATGAACCACGAGATTCGAGATTTTAAAATGACTTAGAATTTTTCCGAAACCAATCAAACTTCCTAAACTTCTTCCTAGTGACATACCAGATCCGGTCGTAGTGTTTGGACCGGGTTTGGGGTGTTGCAATTTGGTATCAGAGCCTGGTTTAAAAAGCTTGGCCTTAGTTTTTAGGTTCAGAATGTTTTTCAGATTTCGCTTTTAAGAAAAATATATACATGGATCTGTTTTTGAGGTGTGGCACCCGAGTCTCCGGCCCCAGTCTACCAGGTAACATTTCTGATGGCTAAGTGATTTGCATAAAGTTGATGTATTATGTGAATATGTTGTTATGGATGCTGGAATTAAGAAACTTTGTTGTAGAGATGAAAACCTCTAGGTATACACATGCTTGCAGAAAAAACTACTTATAACTCTATCTTTATAAAACTACTCGATTAATAAACAGTGGAAAGAAATACTGACGCATAAAATTTATAATCAGAGTAAGACGGAGTGATAGACATGAGTGGTAGAGGATGTGGACGTGTTACACGCGGCCGTGGAAGAGGCCAAGGTAATGAGGTTGAACTCTCGGAAGCAAGAAATGAGCCTGAAGGCGAAGCGCCAGCATCACCTATGGCGGAAGCGGGATCGCAAGGTAGAACTGGTGAAGATGATGCCCTATCTCAGGCAATGTTGCGTGTGCTGGAATGGGTGGCTGGGGCAGGCAGTGGAGCAGCAACTCGAAAGTCCATTCCTGAGCGACTTCGAGCTAATGGAGCTGAAATGTTAAGAGGTATTTCTGGAGTAGCTCCAAACGTGGCTGAGTATTGGCTGGAGGCAGTCGAGAGAATTATGGATGATTTAGACTGCACGGCAGAGGAAAAGCAAAAGGGTGCGGTGTCTCTACTTCGGGATGAGGCCTATCAGTGGTGGCTTACGGTGAGAGAGGGTACTCCGGCGGACCGAGTTGATTGGGATTTCTTTAAGATAAAGTTCCAAGGAAAGTACGTTGGGGCTAGTTATGTGGATGCTCAGAGGAAAGCGTTCCTGAATTTAGTTCAAGGGGGTAAATCGGTAGTTGAGTATAAGGTAGAATTTCTGCGGTTGAGCCGTTACGCCCGAGGGATAGTCACGACCGACTGTGAGCGTTGTGTGCAGTTCGAAGATGGGCTGCGTGACTAGCTGCGAGTGTTAATAGCTCCTTAGCAAGAGAGAGATTTTGCTATCCTAGTGGAAAAGACTAAAATAGCCGAGGAGGTGACGCGGACTGAGAAGCAAAATAAGGACAAGGATAAAGGCAGGAATAAGAGGAGTTATGGACCGTCAGGGTCATCTAGGGGTTTCCAGAAGAGGCCCATGGTTGATAGGTCGGGTCGCGTTGCAATGCCGGCTGCTGTTTTTCGACAATGTGCTCAGTGTGGGAGGTCTCATACAGGAGAGTGCTAAGGAAAAGATAGGGTATGTTTTAGGTGTGGGTCAAAGGATAATCTGATCAGGAACTGTCTGCTATAAAGGACTAGGGCTCGGATGGTAGGTCAGGGGTATGAGTAGCCAGATAGGGGTGGATAACAGATGCCGAGAGGTCGTGGTCCGAACAGAGGAGGGAATGGTTTTGGTCGGGGACGTGGAGCAAGGTGCAGGTGCTGGAGCACCGAGGCGAGACAAACCGGTGTTAGTTTATGCGTGCAAATGCCGAGAAGAGGGTGACGATCGATGTTATAATCTGTACTTTCTCATTTTTGATTTACCCTTTATCGCATTAATTGATATTGGGTCGACGATTCCTATGTTGCTAGTGTGGTGTCCGAACCTTGAACATGAACTTTGAAACCGCTTCTAGGAGATGATCAGATTTAGTCCTTTAGGGCAAATCGTAGTAGTAAATAAACTTTTTAGAAATGTGCCTCTAGAAGTACAAGGGTTGGTTTTCCTAGCTGATTTGATGGAACTACCGTCTGGGGAGTTCGATTTGATCTTAGGCATGGATTGTTGGTAAGATATCATGCAAACTTGGATTGTGCCGCTAAGCGCATTGTGTTAAGGACTCTGAGGATGATGAAGTTTTGGTGATAGGCGAGAGGAGAGACTACTTGTCCAATGTAGTGTCCGCTCTAAGGCGGAAAGAATGGTGAGAAAAGGGTGCATGGCTTTCTTAACTTTTGTCGCTGCCTGGATGCAAAGCGGAAGTGACCGTGGATGGGGTTAGAAACAAGTAAAGGAATTTGTGGATGTCTTTCCTGGCAAGCTTGGTGGTTGCCCAGATCGTGAGGTGGAGTTCGCACTGAGCTATTTTCGAACGCCCGTGTCTATAGCCCCTTACAGGATGGCACCGAAGGAGCCGGGTTGAACTTAAAGCTCGTGATCCAAGAGTTGTTAGATCGTGGTTTTATCCGTCCAAAGGTATCTCCAAGGGGAGAGCGGTGTTGTTTGTGAAGAAGAAAGACAGTCCATGCGAATGTGCATTGACTACCGCCGCTGAACAAGTTAACTATCAAGAACAAGTATCCGCTGCCGAGGATAGATGACCTGTTTGATCAGCTTAAAGGGGCATCGGTCTTTTAAAGATAGATTTGAGGTCGGGATATCATCGCCTTTAAGGTCAAGGAAGTTTGATATTTGCAAGATTTCGGCTTTTCGAACTCGCTATGGTCACTTCGAAGTTCCCGGTGATGCCATTTGGGTTGACAAATGCACCAGCTATGTTCATGGATATGATGAACTCGGGTTTTTCAACCCTATCTTGATCGGTTCGTTGTAGTGTTCATAGACGACATTCGTGTATTCCAAGATCGAGGAGGAGCACGATTCGTGATCTCGGGTGGTTTTGCAGATTTTGAAGGGAGAAGCGCTTGTACGCCAAGTTTAGCAAGTGTGAGTTTTGGTTGAAGGAAGTTACATTTTTGGGTCATGTGGTATTGCGTATGGGATTAGGTGGATCCCCTAAGATTGAAGCGGTGTGGATTGGAAACCGCCTAAGTCCTGTGGCGTAGATTCGGAGTTTTCTTGGTTTGACTGGCATACCAAGTTGTTCGTTGAAGGGTTCTCATTAATTATGCACCTTTAACCAAGTTGTTGAGGAAAGGGGTACCTTTTGTTTAATGACAAGCAACAGAAAGTTTTGAGAAGTCAAGAGGATTTTGACAGAGGCTCCGGTGTTGATTCAAACCGAGGCCCTAAAGGAGTTCGTGGTTTATTGTCGCCGCTTCACACACTGGATTAGGATGTGTGTTAATGCAGGATGGGAAGGTTGTTGCTTATGTGTCTCGGCAGTTAAGACCGCATGAGTTTAATTATCCCACGGATGATCCGGTTGGTCATGTAGTTTTCGCCCAAGATCCGGGACATTATTTGTATGGAGAGAAGTGCGTTATCTACACCGACCATAAGAGTTTGAAGTATCTTCTAACTCAGAAAGAGTTGAATTTAAGGCAGCGAAGGTGGATTGAGCTGTTGAAAGATTATGACTGCTCGATTGAATATCATTTGGGTAAGGCTAACGTGGTAGCAGATGCGTTAAGTCGGAAGGTAATATCAGACTTGAGAGCGATGTTCGCCCATCTTAGTTTGTATGATGATGTAAGTCTGTTAGCTGAACTTCAAGTGAAGTCGACGGGTAGATCGACAAAGAGAAACAGCTTATCGATGAGGTCTTGGGGCTCGACTTCTGCAAGTACAGAATGGTGGAGTAGAAGATTACAATTTGAACGGTGATGGGGTTTTGTGTTTTCGTGAAGAGATTTGAATGCCAAAGGATATGGAGTTGAGGCAGATTATTCTGCAGGAGGCACATAGTAGCCCTTACGCTATGCATCCCGGAGGAAGTAAGATGTAATCGATCCGCATGAACAGCTTTGGTGGCCCGTTTGAAGTGTAAGGTTACGGAATTTGTGGGAAAGTGTTTAACTTGTTAGCGTGTTAAAGCCGAGCATCGCTTGCCTTCTGGTTGTTGGTAACTGGTGAAGATTCCACAAAGTGGAAATGGGAGAGGATCACTATAGACTTTGTTAGTGGGCTACCTCTTACGCCTACTAAGAAAGACTCTGTGATGGGTGATTGTGGATCGTTGACGAAGTCCGCCCATTTCATACTGCTTTGTGTCACTACTCCTCTTGGGGTTGGCTAAGTCAGATGTGGCAAAAATTGTGAGATTACATGGGGTACCAGTAACGATCATATCATATAGAGATCCTAGGTTTACGTCGCGATTCTGAAGGGCACTGCATCAGGCATTGGGAACTAGACTGGACTTCAGTATAGCTTTTCATCCACAAACTGATGATTAGTCTGAGAGAGTGATTCAAATTTCGGAGGATATGTTGAGGGGCTGTGTCATCGATTTTAAGGGTAGTTGGGGAGAGTTCTTCCCGTGGGGGGAATTCACATACAACAACCGCTACTAAGCTAGTATTCAGATGGCGCCCTATGAAGCGTTGTATGGGCGGAGGTGTCGTACTCCTACCTGTTGGACAGAATTGGGTGAACACCGGATTTTGGGTCCAGAATTGGTTGCTGAGACAGAGGGGAAGGTCAAGTTTATTAGGGCTCGATTGAAAGAAGCTACCGAGCAGGCGTAAGTCTTATGGAGACCTGAAGTGAAAGGAAATAGAGTTTGCGGAGGGGGATCTGTTTTCTTGAAAGTTTCACCTTGGAAGAAGGTGATGAGATTTGACGAAAGGGTAAGCTAAGTCCTAGGTTCATCTGGCCTTATCTGATTTTTGAACGCAGTGGGACCTCAGAGCGTATCAACCGGAGTTACCTTCGCACTGAAACAGATGCATGATGTGTTCCATGTTTCAATGTTAAGACGCGCTACCGCTCGATCCATCTCACGCCGCGCTGCTGGAGGAAATTGAGGTAAGGCCGACTTGTTCCATGAGGAGGAACCAATTTAGATCCTCGGATCGAGACGCCAAGGTGCTAAGAAGGAAATCGGTTCCGCTGGTTAAAGTCTTATGGTGAAATCATGGAATAGAAGAGGCAACATGGGAGCCAGAGGATGCAATGCGTTAGCAAAAGACTCAAGATCTCTTTTTGACCAAGTAATTTCGAGGCCTAAATTTCTTTTTGGGGTAAAACTATAACATCCTGGATTTAGGGCTCTTCATTTACCTTTGCTTCGTGGTGTTTGATATACTTTGTGTGTTGTTTGAGTGTGTTTAGGGTTTCTAGGAAGGCCCGGGTTAAGTCAGAACCTGGCCAAAATTTTAATTTTGGGCACTTTAGGAGGGAAGTCGGTTAGGGACAGGGACTTAAGGTTTACTGCTTGTGCTTTTGGACACAAGAACTAAGATGGTAAAGTGGCAAGGAGGCACCACTTATGAGCAGTAAGTGACGCCTGTGGGGGAGGTGAGAGGGGAGCAGTTCGATTCACGTTTCAAAGAAGGTGGCTTTTATTTTTGCTCATGTGTCAAAGGGTGGATGATGGAATCTGGTTGGGAGCCTTGAAGAGTGGAGGTGACTTGGTCAAACTTTTGAATGGTTGGACAAGAGTAAAAGGGGGATTTGGAAACTTTCAAATTATTTTGAATGTTTCAAACTATTTCAAATGAGTGTTCAAGAGTGTTTCAAGGAGAAAGCTTGGGGATTGAGGTTGTGTAGGGTGCTAGCCGAATTTTAAAGGGTTGGCTTTTGCAGTGAGCTCTCTTTTCTGCATTTGAGTGTGTTGCACTTTGGGCAATTTTGGTTCTTTTCTTTGTGTTGCCGAGAGTCCCTAAGAGCCTTATTCATTCTTCTTTAGCCTAAAATGAAACCAATTCTCCCCTCTTTCCATTTTTAACTTGAGTTCTTTCCTCACCATCAAACCAAACAAGTCTCTCATATTTCTTTTGACTAAAAGTGTCCTCTTTTGATAACATCTTGGCCGAACTCTTCTATACACCACCATTTCATCTTCTTCTTCTTTCTTATAGCATTTTGGCAACAAGTGAGCATTTCTTCTTCACCTAAAGCCAACCTCAACCCTCCTCTCTTCTTCTTTATTCTTCTTTGGTTCATATTTTCTGCTTGTCTCTTGATCACCTTGAACCTAATTCATCCGACCTATCTTAATATTCATCTTCCTGAACTAGAAGTCAAATCCATTTTCTTTTCTTTCTTTGGTTGATTCTCTTTGTTTTCTTTTTCAATCGGATTCATCAATCGTAAAGTGGTTCATACTATTCGCTTGGCCAAGGCCACTTTCTTTAACCCATATCTTGGTAGGCCGAACTGATATGGAGTTATGTAGTAGGACATCAGTGATCTATTAATTCAAGTGTAGAAAACTCCGGTTCACAATTTTGGGTAAGGACTTTCGCTCAAAAGCAATTAATTTCGCTATTATCTTATTCAACGGTTGAACTCGCCTTCTCCGTCCAAGATCGCTTTTTGATGGAATCAAATACCAATCTGTGCAAAGGAAGGGGTTGGACCCATAAACCCACCCCTAAGTTTAAGAGACGGCATGGTGTCACTGTTCGAGATTGGCCACCGAGTTGTGGGCCGGCTTCAAAGGGATAAACAGATCGCTGTGATCCCCGCAAGTGAGGACGTTAGCGGTAGATCGATAGTGTAGTCTTACGTGTTCACGATGTGTAATTATCACACTATTCCTTTTTGTTGTAATAATCGTGATATGTAGTTATGAAAGTTTCTAAATCCCGGCAATGGTGATTGAGTTACCCCTATTGGGTAAAACCGAAAAATCAAAGTTAGTGTATCTTGGTTAAACCTTAAAACTTTGATAGCATGATTGTGTGTGTGTGACATCATATATAACCCGCTTATTACACTATGTTGCATATGCATGTGATAATCGGGATGTTATGATATGAAGGGGAAGTGCTTATGGGTGACAATGTCACACCTAATGATGGTACATTATTGTATCGGGTGATTTTGTCACATTGTGATCGGTGGCTAGGCCACGTTTTATTGTCTTTGAGCAAAGGTGTCTATCAATCGCATGACCGCCAAAGTGGAGTGTAGAGGATGGAGGGTTGATTGTAGAAATCCTCATGTGTGTTGAGGTTGGACGATGAAGTGGAGTGTAGAGGATGGAAAAACTAGGGGTTGGGCTATCATGTTGATTGTTTGCTATATCTGTATGATTGGGCTTCGCCGATGGTGTATTGGGGCTCGTGCCCACACAAGTGGAGAATGTGAATTAATTGCACACCGAGTCTCGTGACTCACACATTTGTTTAAACATTTGCAACTGATTCTTAGCTTTACTTGATCAATGGATTTGAGCTCGAGGTGGCTACGCATGGGTTTACTAGTAAACTTTATTTTATTTATCGCTTATACCTTTTGGGTATTTTTCTTTGATTTGTAATAAGGCCACTACGAAATTTGGAATTTTCTTTTGGTTTTGAATTTGGGACATATTAATTACAGACTAAAGTTTTCTTATAACCCGCCTAACAACGCTTTCTTATAATAAAAGGCATTTTCATTGAAAACCTGATAATCGAATAATTGGTAAGTGTTTCCAAATGTCTCCTAATCGCAAGGCTCAACTAATTAAATTTCAAAGTTAACTAGACAACGGGTTTTCAAATGAACCACGAGATTCGAGATTTTAAAATGACTTAGAATTTTTTCGAAACCAATCAAACTTTCTAAACTTCTTCCTAGTGACATACCAGATCCGGTTGTAGTGTTTGGGCCGGGTTTGGGGTGTTACAATTTGATTTAGAATAAATTGTGACTATGTAATTACGGTTAAGTTCAGAAATGATTCGATGATGATTCGACAAGAATGAAATCCCGGTTGAACCTTAGGAATAGTTTAGGATGCTAGTAACATGTCATTAGATTATAGTGTTGGCTTCGGGCCATGATATTGGCACTATGGGTGCGAGTTATACCTTGATTTGGCTTCGGGCCATGGTATAGGTACTCCAAGGATAAGTTACCTTGATTTGGCTTCGGGCCATGGTATAGGTACTTATCGATTGAGATCCTTGAGTATCTGACTTCTATTCTGAATGGTTCAACGGGAAAAAATTGAAAGATGAGGACTAGAATGAGATTCGTACAAGTTAGTACAGGTATGTATGTAAAAATTTATAAACGTTGAATCCATGAAATGGATGAATTCTTAGTAAGCTAGTAAATGAATGATCGAATGGTTTAAGAATTAATGTATTTGTATTATCTTGCATTTATATTGATTGAATTGTGAATGAATGGTTCAATGGGCATAGACAAGACAAGAATGAAAGTATGATCAAAATAAGTAATACAGGAACGTACAAAACTTATGTGATAATCGAATGAAAGTGGTGAGTTCATATTGTATCATGTATATGAAATGAGAAAGATTTGTGTATAAATATGTTTTATGCCAAAATGGGTTCATTTGGCTATATGGAGGTATGAATTGGATGTTAAATGAGGCATGAGTTATGTTTGTTTTAACTATATATACATAAGGTATATAACGCAATAAATACTTTTACTTGATGATAATTAACACGATTCACCTTGGCTAAAGAAAATGTGAGGAATGTTAGTTTGAATGAAGTTATATAGATAGTTGATTTTGTATATGTAAATGCTTAATATGTGTTTATTCAATAAGATAAGTTTAATTTCATACGAGCTTACTAAGCTTTATAGCTTACTTTGTGTTATTTTCTATGTTTTATAGTGATTCGCACGCTCACTCAAAGTTGGAAGTCATGAAGATTGTATCACACTATCCAGCTTTTAATTTTGGTATTTATACACCTATGACTTGGTTATATGGCATGTATAGGCTTGAGTTGTGTGGACATGTGTTTTGGTAATGTTAAATGTGAGTTTGGCTTATGATATGTGCTCATATATGTACTTATGGTGTATATATATATATTTGGTTTGTGTTTGGCAAAAATTATTATGGAAATGGTGAATTGATATGTTTGTAATATTGGAAATGGTAGTTAAAGTGATGATAAAATGCTTGTGTTGGAACTAGGTGAAATGGATGATTTTGATATATGGAATTGGTATGTTTTGGAGTAGTAAATGTATATTAAATTGGTTGATGTTTTTAGGCTATAAATTGGGCATTATTTGTTGATGTTTTGGGCAACCTTTTGTGTATGAATTGGTACCACATTTTGAGTTTGTAGGGTAGACCATTATGGGTGGCGAATAGGCCTTGCAAATGGCCTATTTACGCTTACACTACCGAGCACATGGGCGTGTGGCTCGGACCATGTGACATATGGCCTTGATGCACTACTGTGTGTCCTCGAAATAATTAGAAATTTGTTAGCTCGCACACGCCCAGACACACGGGCTTGTTCCGTGGCCGTGTAAGGCACACGTTCTGGCACATAGGGTGTGTGTGACCATTTCGACAGGCACACGGCTAGACACACGGGCGCATGGACGGTCGTGGTGGCCAAGTCAATATACCCATCGCTTTCACACGCCCGCACACGCGTGTCCTCGGCCGTGAGGCAAGTCAAGATGTATGCCATGTTTTCACACCCGCATAGATACACTGGCGCATAACCGAGGGCCGTGTGAGGCACACGGCCTGCTCACACGAGCGCAGACCTCTGGGATTCAAGAAAATTTTCTAAGTTTCCCAAAGTTTTCAAATGTTATCTGGCTTAGTCCCTAACCTCTTCCAAGCATGTTTTAAGATTTCATAGAGCTTTATAAGGGACAATATGATTGTATATGAATGATGTATGTGTTTGAATGTTTAAATTTATGAGATATGTATATGTTATGATGTGATGTGATAGTTCGGTAATACCTCGTAACCCTATTCTAGGGATGGATACGTGTTAGCTTTAAACGCACGCTTGTATAAATTTGTAGTTTGGGGCCTCTGATTGCATATTTATGCCTTTGTCTACACTTCTGGTGTCTCTATTACGATCTATGATGCTCTCCGTGGGGTAGTTACCCGAGTATCTCAATCAAATTACTTAGTTCATCCTGGCTATGTGTTAATTGAATTACAACTTATTTATGTGCTTAAATGTTATTGCATATTCATGGTATTAGTAAGTGAAAAATGTTACAATGAATCTCTTTGTTTACATGTGTGGATAATTACATTGAAGAAATGTGGTTTATGGCAATGGTAAGTCCTTAGAGAATGGGTTATTATGATATATTTAGATATGTGAACAAATACTAATGTGGTTTGTGAACTTGTATTTGGCTATCGTGAATTATAAATTAGCTACTTGAATATCTATTTTGTTTAAGGTAAGTTAATTAGTGTTTAAACTATGAACTTACTAAGCTTCTTTAGCTTACTTGTTTCGCTTGTTGTTCTTTGTAGTTACCAATTTTGGGTCAATCGATGGATCGAATTGAGCTCACACTATCTAGCCATCTTGGTAGTTTTTGTATTTCATTTTGGGATGTGTCGTGTATATAGGTTTTTGGTTATTGATGTGTAAAATGTTATGATATGACGGTATTCTAGTTAAGTGGTTGGTCTTTGAATGTGTATTTGAGTTGGTTTTGGTTAGGCTAATTCTTAATATCAAGAATTAAGTTATAATGCTTTGGAATGGTAAACTTATTATGTATGATTACTTTTTGGCCAATTTGATTGATGGTTTGAGCATGAACAAATTATAAATGTTAAGTTCTTTCTTAGTTTGGTTATTTGAATGTATGATCATTATTTGAGGTGCCTTTGAATGGCATATTCGTAGGCATAGGATGGATGAAAATTTGACATATAATTGATGACTTGAATGTGCTTTTGAACCATGGAAATGAGCTAGATATTGTCTTGTTGTACAAGGAATGGTGCTTGAATTGGCTTGAATTAGGGGTTAAAAATTGAACACACGGCCTGGGACATAGGCTGTCACAAGGCCGAATGCCGCACACGGTCACCTCACACGGCCGTGTGTCTCAAAACAAATTGTAGCATGGTCTGGCACACGGCCTGCGACACGGCCGTGTAACCCAACTTCGAATATACACACAGTTTGGCACACGGTCTACGACACGGGTGTATGTGTAACACACCTAATCCGTATCCGTCGCCAGAACAGGGTTTCGGAGCATTACCAAGGTTTACAGATCAATTATAGATAATTCGCATCATTTACTATTCATATCTGTGATTAAATATATTCAATCATATTGTCCCTCAAATGGACCCTCGAGGCCCAAATTATGCGTTAGAAACAAGTCGGGACTTAATCGGGAACTCAGAGAATTTTTTGCGAAATTTCAAAATTTTCCTTAGGTACAGGGGACACACACCCGTGTGGCTCACACGGCCAAGTGGGCATTCGAAATAGGGGCACATAGCCGTGTCCCAGTCCGTGCCCAATTTAAGTGGTATACTAACTTAGTCACAAAGCCAAGCCACATGCATGTGTGCTAGGCCGTGTGAACAATTTAATTTACAATAATTAGGTGCAGGGGTTACACGGCCAAGACACACGCCCGTGTGCTAGGCCGTGTGTCACACACAACTGAGACACACGCCCGTTTCTTCGCCCGTGTGGGCAATTCAAAGTATTCTGCTTCTCAATTTTTAAGATGCAGGGGACAGACGGCCAAACCACACGCCCGTGCACATGGCCGTGTGTCACACACGGCTGAGACACCCGCCCGTGTCTCTGCCCGTTTGGACAAAAATAGGCTATTTTCCAAGCCACATTTCTCTCCCAATGTGTCTTCCACCTACACCACACTTTAACATACTCACAATACATTATAAAACATTCAACCAATGTGCCCTTAGGCACCTCAAATAACATTTTTTTTTCATGTTAATCTAATAAACATACTTACCTAGGTGCCAATTGCATATATGCATAATCAATCACACAATTTACCTATGATAAGGCCTTGTATAATTACTTCAAATATGCTTAATAGTAGCCATTTCAATGGCGAGTTACAACCAAAATATTTCATCATTTGGCCTATTTTAGCCTATACATGCCATTATACCAAAAGTTAGCTTGTTTCATACACCGAGAAGTCCGAGTGATAGTGTGATGTGGCTCTGACCAAGTTCTAACCTTCATGATCTTTCGAGTACTATAAAATAGAGGAAAAATACAAAGTAAGCATTTAATGCTTAGTAAGTTTGCATAATGGGAAATTATCTTACCATTCATGTTCATTTAAAGTAAGCATACAAATAACATGCATCCAAGTAAATTGACCAATTGCCTAAACACATATACTCATCAAGCAAGTTATTCATGTATTCAGAATGCCCCACTTCTTTTATTTCTGTTTCTATAGTTATCTGACACAAATATATGTTTGCTTCAGTGGTTAAGTGTTCTGGGTGTGTGTGTGAGGTCTTGGGTTCAAGTCTCATCTTTGTCAATTTTTTTTATTTTTTGGATCCAAACCTTACCCTGGTTCAGTGGGCTTTTTATAAAATTTTATGTTAGTTCATATCGAATGAGCCTCGCACGTTCGAGAGGTAAGGGTGTTGGTGTGTTGGAGGTCCTGTGGTTCGAATCCCTTCGTGAGCGTGGTATTAATTTTTTGCTCTACTGACTGATAGAGTTTCGGTTGTATTGAAAGTCTGAGAGAGGGGTTAGTGGGAGAAAAATATGGGATTTGGGGGTTATTAGAATTGTATCTTTTCCTTTTGCTAAAAATTCTCTCCTCATCCTAAGGAAAACTAACGTTAGTCCTCCTGCTTTCTCCTCGTCGCATCCCTCTTCCTATTCTCCCTTTCAATTCGATTCCTACTTACTGGGTCACACCTTTATTTTTCGTTATGCTTGTTTTGTCGCATCGTTATGGTAAGTGGGGCTTTGTTATTCTGGTGTAACTTGTGTTTTTCCAACATTCATTAGGGTTATACTATTGTTTTGGGCAAAGAAACAATCGAGAGGATCATGATTCTACTCTTCGGATCGTAGTTAATCATCTTGAGTGTTGGGGTAAGCGGTACTTCTGATTTGAACTATGGTTGGTTTTGAGTTTTTTATTTAATCGTGTTTAAAGATCGATTTTCAGCTAAGGCTATGTCTAATTTTAGGTTCCGAGGGCTCGTGAAGTTGCCGTAGCGCTTAAACTAATCGTGTGTGTCCCAAAAACGCAGTAAAACCGAGTTTCGATTTAAAGCTAAAATGGCCATCGCCGACGCCACACGGCATATGGTCGACCATATGGATGGCCGTGAGTAGAGACTCGCCGATGGTCAACGAAGGCATGGCCGCATACAGCACACACAAATGCCGTGGTGGATTGATTTTTGATGTGGGCTACACGCTCTCGCCAAGTTGGGCTTGTAGGCCACATGGGGGTGTGGGCCCACACGAGCATGTCACACTGTGTGTGGTCTGGCCAAAGCGTGGCGCCACACAGCAAGGCTAATCTGGGGCGTGTGGGCCACACGGCCAGTGGGCCCATTACATGGTAAGTCACACTAGCATGTGGGCCCATTATTCTCAAATTTTCCCTAAGGTCGCATGTCATTCTATTCGATCGTGGCCTACCGGGTAGGTCGATAAAGGGTTAACTAAACCCTAAAACTATGTGATCTATTAGTCCGACCATCGCTCGAGTAACGATCTCGTTATGCATGCCCGATTATTATGCTAGATGCAGATCCGATATTCAGATATATAAGCATGTTAAGCATCTATAATATGTTAATTTTGTATATGTTTTATGTATCTATTTTGGTGTGGGATTCGTATATGAGGAGGAAGGATTTTGTTCGCCGTTAATCGCCTTTATTCTGGCAGCTTGGATGCATATTATCCGATATGTGTCTTAATGGCACAACGTGGTGTGTAGGGATGGGTGGGTGTTTTTAACCCCACATGGAGTGATGGGATGGTCGGAGCTGGTGTGTAGAGTATGGGGGTAGGATTTTTGCATATCTGTTTCTGAATCTGTTATCTGAATTTGTATCTATTTCTGACTGTGTATATGATTCTATATGATTGCATGCTTAATTCTGCTGGGTTACACACTGAGTTTATGTAAACTCACACTGCTTGTCTCTGCTCTATCGTGTAATCCATAATCTTAGGCTGATCGCTATTTAAAAGACCTGGGGTGACCACTCTTCCATAAAACTGTTTAAAGTTATTAATTTATGTTTTTTATTTAAAGTTTTGGTTTAATTCTGAGAGTGTAATTTCTGGGACTCTCTGGACTTTATGATTTTTAACTGTTAGTTTCTGGTTTGTTAATAATTTGCATGTCGTAATAAATTATTTTACAAAATCGACGGTTTTTACGCAAAAGAGGTTTTTCTAAAAAAATATGAATCGGATTTCAAAATGTATTGGTTTGTTAGGCTTTCGCTGTAAAATAGGTTTTGGCAAGTAAACCAATTAATTAACATTTTCGAAAATGGATATTAAGTATATGAATTAAATAACTCAAATGATTTTACGTAATTCAAACCCATTCTTCGTGACTTCTCCGTATTCTGGCTATAACATCTAGGCCGGGTTTGGGGTGTTACATTTAGTAGTATCAGAGCCAGATTGTAACGCCCCAAAAATTAGGGGTTTGTAATTTTGCTTAAATTAATGTTGGGCTTGATCAGCTAGCTATTTGAGTGTGTTTGGGGGTTCTAAAGAGGCATGGGTTCGAAGTTTGAGCTCCGGGAAAATTTTAGTTTTTGGCCCTTTAGTGGAGAGGGTCACGGGTGAGAGGGCTTAAGTAAAATGTGTGCGTTAAGATGAAACAAGATGAGCTTGTAGCTCGAAGCAAGGCTAAGGCCATTGGGAAGGCATGGAGAGGGGTTCAAATCTCACAAGTTGCAATTAGAGGCTTTTTTTTGTGACTTGAGAGGGGAAGAAGCAGTGAGTTCTGATCAAACTCTTCAAGGGGAGCTCTGAGACTTGGTCAAATAATTCAAACGGAAGGTGGGGAGCTATTTTGGGAGGATCTGTGGAGAGAATCAAGGGATGGATGGGTGTGGGAGTGTTGGCCGAATGTGGGGGAAGGTTGTGATAGGGAATTTCGCTAAGGGTGGTCATTTGGAAGTGCATATCTCTGGCTTTGAGAGAGGGAGAGTGCCGAATTTTCTCTCGGATTTCTTTTGAGAGTTTTTACATTTTGCTTTTTTCTAGCATTTCGGTCATTACCTTCTCAATTCACCTTTGCCGAATTCTCGCTTTCTTTCTTCTTCGCCTGTGGTTCAAGTCTTCCTATTTTCCTTCTCTTTGACACTTGTCGAGTGGTAGGCTCCCTCTTTACTTCCTCTTTATGCGCTTCATCTTTACTTTGTCGCCAAATCTCTTTTCCTCCTTCGCTTTTTCTTGGCCAACACAACCTCTATTCCCCTCTTGTTGCTCCTCTTTCACTTTGCAAATCTAGCCAATTGTGTAGGCCAAATCTATTTCCGTGCTTTGTTCTAATCTTCCCAATCTCTTCGGTTGCTGTAAGTGGGCACTCTAGCCGAATCTTGGTCGGTTTTTCTTCTATGCTCCTCGGCTCTATATCTCCAAGTCGAAAGGCTATTTTTGTGTCAATTGTGGCTCAGGTTATTGTGTAGCTAACACCTCCTTTTCGCTCAACATTGCTAGAACTCGCTTCCATAACCAATGAGTCGGCGGATTACCTTCCTCTGCGTGGACATCTCTTGTTGGTGGTAAGTAGCGTTAGTTTGTTTAGACATTCGCCTCAATTTTTATGAGGATGTCTTATCAAGCGGTTAAAGCTAATCGCTTAGAACCGTTGATTTCATAGGTGTTTAATCTTTTTGGAGCTTCAACCTCACAATCCATAACCGTGTGTAATCTCACACTTCGCTTGTTCGTTAACGCGATAATCCGTGAATCTGATAAAAGCCGAAATACCGAAAAGCCAAAATATCGCAAAGATTCGAGATCACTCGAAGATGCGCGAGCGCCGTAGAGATAAACCGAGCCACAAGTGTTGGCGATGGATCGAAAGTGGGAGTGCCACGAACTCTCTCGTGGGACTCGAGGATGTAATGGGCCTTGTTAGCCGAATTCCGGCTTTAGGCCCAATTGCACCGCTATGACCGTAGAAAGGAACCCGTGGTCGCCGAGGCGCACATAAAGAGGCCTCCTGAAAGCGACATTAGATGACTAAGATTACCGAAATACCCTGGGTAAAATTATCAAATACCTTTCACGGGTAAAATTATCAAATACCCTGGTGGGTAAAGTTACCAAATACCCTTGGTGGGTAAAATTACTGAAATACCATTGGTGGGTAAATTATCAAATACTCCCGAGGGGTGAATTTACTGCTTTACCCTAAACGACAAAAATGATCGTTATACCTTTAGTGGTAGTCCGAATGATGTTTGTGTGATATTTATATAATCAGATATGATTATGATACATCGCATACATGATATATTGCATCGGGTTGGGTTATTATGATTTGGAGGAAGTATCGTTATAGTGGCATCGCCACGTATTTCTCGATTCTAGTGGCTCAACCACGATACCGTTATTAGCAACTAGGTCGACCATTGAGAGTTTGGTCGGGTGGGTCGGATATGGTCCCCACATGGAGAGATTGGTTGGTACGGTGGAGAGTTTGGTTGGATTGGGTTGGGTTATATGTCCATTGCATTGATATAATTTTAAGGCTTAGGCCCAGATTGTTACCTATCAGGCTTAGGCCGATCAGCACGGATAAGGCTTAGGCCCGTGATCGAGCACCGTATGGGCTCGGGCCTGCATCGTGGACCGTAATAGGGGATTACAAACCGAGTTCTCGTAACTCACCCTTTCTTTCAACAAAGGCAGGTAATCCTCAAACTTTAGTGGATTTGGAGTCATGAGGACCTTGAGGTGGCCACACGCTCCAATATGTTTTTAAGTTAAATTTAGCGATTTCATTTTAGTTTATTTTATTTTTTAAGTATTGGGTAAATTATTTTGTAATAAGGCCATTGGGTTTCCTTTTTAACTTTTATTTGGTACTTCCTTTAATTGCGAACTGCTCGTCTATTAAACACAGGTTTTTAAAACAATAACCACTGATTTCAAAATAACACGTTCCCGCAATTGTTTCAAACAAACTTCCGCAATAAACAAAGTTTTAAAAATGGTAATGTTTTTGTAAAGGAATGACTTTGAACAAATTTGTCTTGTCATTAGCAACGCAAATCGGGATTTTTAAAGGGTAGAAAGTTTTTATCCGTAAAAGGGTTTTCCAATGAACTTATAGTTTCCGAACACCGCTTTGATGTGGCACGTTAGATCCGGTCATAACGTCTAGGCCGGGTTTAGGGTGTTACACAGATTGCAAAACTTGGCTGTGAATTTTGGGTTCCAAAATTGTGTTTTAAAAAGAATTGGTTTTCTAATATCCTGAATAATTTGAAAAATTATATGGTACACCGAGTCTCCGGCGTCGATCTTGTAAGTACTTCTGAAACTTAATTGAACTGTTCTGAAACACTGTAGATAGTATTTACTGAAAACTGTACTGAAATTGTAATAGCCCAAATTTCAGCGATGTCAAAAATCGTGGTTCAATACCACCAAATCCGACAAATAAATTCATAGATTATATTATGTAATATTTACGAGCTAAATGTAGCTTTTAAAAGATTTTTGAAATAGTAAATTGTGTTTTATAAAGATTTATTTGGTCAAGAAATTGAGAAAAAGAGGTATCGAGATCTCGGTGTTATAAACCGAGCCATAAATATTATTATGAATATTTACGGAGTGTCAATAAGGTAGTATTTAAATTTTGTTAGAAAATTTTGACGTTTGGGTGGTTAATTAAATAAAAAGGACTAAATTGAAAAAGGTGTAAAAGTTGCTAGAAGGATTAAATAGCTCAATTGTCAAATGAGAAAGGACCTAAAGTGCAAATAAGCACAAAGGAGATATTTTAAGTGCAATAGCTGAGAAAATCTGAAATGGGTGAAATTATGGCAAAATTAGAAAATTGTCAAAATTAGTTAAATAAAAATGGGACCAAATTGAAATATCTAGAATTCTCATCATTTTCTTCATATTCATCAGTTGAAAAACAGCCATGGAAGAGGGTTCAAGCTGGTTTTCATACTCTAGCTTCATGTAAGTTTAATTCTTGCTTTCTCCTTGAAATTTCTAAGTTTTTGGACTTTTACAATTGGGTCCAACTTACTATGTCATTAGTTTTTTATTCCATGGCTAATTTTTAAAGTTTATATGGATGATTTCTAGAAGCATATGATGAATAAACATAGAATAGAAGCTTTAATTTTGATATATGATGATTTTATCACGTAAAAATGATGGAAATTGACTTTAGGACCTAATAGTGAAAGAGTTTGGAATTAAGGTCTAGTGCAAAAGTTTTGATTTCCAAGGGTTATGAAGTAGTTTAAAATGATAGAATAAAGTATTAATTGAGAAAAAATAGCTCAATTGAGGGGTTAATTGTGCAAGGACTGAATTGTATGAATTGAGAAATTTGGGGCAAAATGAAAATCAACATTTTGCACTAAAACAGTTTTAGACAAAGAGCAGTAGTCTAACTTTTTGAAAATCACAAAAATTGTATAAATTGAATTAGAGGATGAATAAAATATGAAATTAAGTATTATTAAGTATAGTTTCTTATAGAAGAAACGGTGTAAGCAATGGAATTGTGAATCATGAGATATAATAAATTTTGTGAGACAAGGTCAGAATGATTTCGGGTTCCCCTGCTTTGACTTTGTAAAATCATCAAAAATTGGAGGAAAATAATTAAGGGCATAAATTTATATGTTTAAAATCCTGAATTAGTCTATTTTCAATATAAATAAACGGGAAAATCATCCGAATCCCGTACAAGGAGATAATTATTTTTTAGTGAAGAAGAGTTGGAACTGTCGCATACAACAGAAACAAGGGGTAACTTTAAAGAATAAATCAGATTTTTATTACTAAACCAAAAATTCTGAAAATTTTATGGTAAGAATATATGTGAGTCTAGTTTTAGGGGAAATTATAATTTTTTTAATTTTGAGTTCTGTAGCTCAAGATAAAAATAATTTAGTGGATGTGACACTTGATGAACAGCTTGAATATCCATATAAGTAAATAGTGAAAATTATAGATAATGTTACTTTACAAGTGTGTTATTTATACTAAGGATGTGGATGGAGAGGAGGAGAAGGAAAATATATGAATGACTTGTGTATAAATTGATCACATGCCCAATTATAATCGATAAATGTTAAATTAAAATGATATAATGTTTTATTTCGAATATTTACTATGAAATTGTGATTATCGTTATGATATAAAAATTGAATTTGTAAGTTTGTATGTAAATAATACATCGTTTTTTATTTATGTTTTAATATTTTGTTATATTATATGAGATATGGTTGAATATGGAGTAATTATTCGATGTAAATTATGAATTGTGATTGATTATGGATGAATTGGTAAAATGTTGAAAATGAGAATTCTTATTGAACCTTCGGAATAGAAAAAGATATGAATGAGGTAGCTAGGTCACATGTGTGGTACTAAGTGTAGGCCACTATGTGTACAAGAGAGCTACGAGATGGTTTTAGGTCACGCAGTGTAGTACTAATGCAGCACACGCACGTAATGGACGGATAGGTCGCATGTGTAGTATCAAGTGCAGCTACTATGCGCACTCCAATAGCTTCGATCACATGTGTGGTACTAGTGCAGCCCACTATTTGTAAGTGATGGTTTTGGTCACATGTGTAGTACTAAGTGCAAGTTACTATGTGCACCAGATAGCTCCACCCTGACCGATCAAGGAAAAGTGGTAGCTCTGGCTACAAGTGAATAGTGGTAGCTTCGGCTATAAATGATAAGTGGTAGCTTTGGCTACAAGTGATAAGTGATATTCGTATAAGTCCATAGTTGGGCTATGTCATTCTAGTGAAAAGTGATGAATTGATTGATAAGTCCATGGCTTCACCATGGCATAATGATAGTGAAGATGTAAGACCATAGCCGAGCTATGGCATTCTAGTGAAAAGACCATAGCTATGCTATGACATCGCTGATTATCGCTGAAATTCAAAGCATACCGGCAAGTGCACTCAATTCTGTAAGACGTTCAATAATTTGACAAAGTTTAGTAAGTGTTACATGGAATTATGTGATATAAGAAAATACGAGTTGATGAGACATGAACATAAATCTTAGTTGATGAATGAGTTCATTTGTGATTTTATATTTGTACACATTGAGTGTATTATCTGTATGAATTGGTATTCCAAATGAGTTAATGAGAAAAGTTCTAATATGAAATAATCTGAATTCGAAATGAAATATTATGAAAACG
This sequence comes from Gossypium sturtianum, assembly GCA_025698515.1. Taxonomy (NCBI): domain Eukaryota; kingdom Viridiplantae; phylum Streptophyta; class Magnoliopsida; order Malvales; family Malvaceae; genus Gossypium; species Gossypium sturtianum. Next base: position 108,119,291 of record CM046949.1, read on the forward strand.
CATTTGAAATACATTGGTATATCTTGTATATGTTATTTGAGTTCATAATGTGGAAAGTAAATGTATGTGGAAATTTAAGATGATGATATCTCAGATATGGAATCTATTGGTGGATACGCACATCCAAATTTATATGATAAATTTTAGTCAACATTGAAATTGGACTCAATAAGTGATTTTCAATTTAAATTGCGACAAGCGTGAAGAGTTAGTGAGTTGCATGTTTATGAATTGTTACACGATTTGTCTCAAATACGAGGAAATGATGGTACTTGATACATGGAAATATGAGATCATGATATATAAAAACATGAAATATGTTTGATAAATGTGTTTATTCATAATTATAGAACTCAGACACCTCAAGTGTACTATTTGTGTAAAGGTGATGTTCAAATGATTTGATGAGTAGAACTCAAATATGAAGTAGTTAGAAACCAAGACAAATTGTTATGAAAATTTATATGAAATACAAAGGTATGATTATTATATGTGATATGAATACATAATGTGAAAAAGTACAGGTATAAGAGGAATTTCATAAGAATTGAGCCTATATACGCTTCTTCTTTGTTATTTATATGAAGTGTACAACTAACCAATGGTAATAAGTATAAGGCTTGGTTGAATATCTTAAATTGGTTCTTGAATGTATTAAAATGTTGGTAAAGATAAAGGATCAAGTGAGTGAGAAATATGGCTTGGAAAATAGCCTAATTTTTGTCCACACACTGTAGACACGGGCCAGGTTCAGCCGTCTGTGTGACAAGCCGCCACCCCATGGGCATATGGTCCGATCAGTGTCCTCAGCCACACGGGCGCAGTGACCCTTATATGCGAGAAAAATTTAAAAGTCGCGTAAAAATTTTCCCGAGGATCTCGCTTAGTCTCGACCCGATCTTAATGCATGATTTGGACCTCGAGGATCCATTAAAGGAACATTTATAATTAGTCTCTTTAAAGATTTAAACGATAATGATTTCAAATTATCCGTAAGTGTTCTGCATCTTTGGTAATGCCTCAGAACCCATTTCCCAAGAACTGATACGGTTAGGTGTTACGTAAATAGTTAGAGACTCAAACTTCGGAAACATTTCGAACTTATGATAAATTATGCATAAAATATCTCAAGTAATAAATAACTAGAATCTGATGCATAAAACTTTGTAATGTAGATTAAAATTTGAAATTTACGATGAGCACTCGTGAAACTCGCTTGGACGTGGTATTCGTGGTCGTGTTAGAGGCCGTAGGGGGCTCGAGCTAAGTCTTCCTCTTTGGGTAGTATGTCATATTTGGATATGAGTGAGACACCGCTTTCTCGCATCGAGAATGGGTCTCAAAGCCATTCTACTGGGGACGACGACCGCCCCAAGCCATGCCGAGGATTTTGGAGAGGTCGCTAGACCCTATTCCTGAGCCGAGTGCCGGGTTGGTAATTAACGACTCGTCCAATGGTGCTGAGTTGTTTGGAGGTGTTACCGAGTCATCCCTAACGTGGTCGAGTATTGGTTGAGGCCACCGAGAGAGGATCATGAATGATCTAGACCGCATTTTCCGAGTAGAAACTTAAGGGTGCGCTTCTTTGCTTCACGATGAGGCATACCAATGGTGGTTAACAATTGAGGAGTGGTACTCACCGATCGTTCGACTCGGGATTTCTTTAAGACTACCTTCCAAGGTAAATATGTGGAGCGTGCATATGTGGATGCTCGAGACGTGATTTTGGCGAATCTCACGCAAGAGGATAGATCGCTGGTCGCAGCATGAGGTCGGAATTCTCATGGTTGAGCCGCCACGCCGAGGCATGGTGGCATCCGAGTATGAGAAATACGTCTAGTTTGAGGACGGTCTGAGAGACAATATGAGGGTATTGATTGCTCCGCAGAGGGAGCGTGAGTTTTCTGTTCTTGTGGATAAGGCAAAGATCGCCGAGCAAGTTAAGCATGTGGAGCGCCAGAATAGGGATCATGAGAGAGGTAAGAACAAAAGGGATACAGAGCCCTCAAGTTCTGTCTAGAGGCCTAGGAAAAAGGCCAGATCTAATGGGCCTATTAGAGTAGGGTTCCCTGTGTTCTACTGGATTCACCATGTGGGACTATGGTAGGCACAATCCGGGCGAGTGCTAGATGAGGATTGGGGCTTGTTTGAGGTGTGGGTCTTTAGAGCACTGTATTAGGAATCGCCCATAGTGGGTAGATCGGGATGCAAGTTTCACTGGTTCTATGCACTGTCAGAGGGCGTCTGCCAGCCTACCCACGGCCGTGGTTCTGGCTAGGGGGGTGGTAATGGTATGAGTCGGGACAGAGAGCACCGGCGAGAGGTACTAGTTAGACTGAGGCGCAGGTGCCCCATTGGTTTATACTCCTCGACGCCAAGAGGATAGAGATGCTCCGCATGTTATCATCTCCAGACGCTCTTAATTTTTGATGTACCTTATATTGCTCTGGATAGACATAGGTTCTACACACTTCTATGAAGCCAGCAACTATATCCAAAAACTTGTGGGTTTCTCGCTGAGAGCACTTCTAGTGAAGCTATCGTGCATCGGAGTCTGTTAGGCACTGCTCAAGTTAGTAAAACTCTATAGGATGTTCTGTTAGAGGTGCAAGGGACTATTTTTTAGCTTAATCTAATAGAGCTTCCGTCGGGGGAGTTCGACTTAACTCGGGCATGGATTCGCTGGTCGGGCACCGAGTCGCTTTGGACTGTGCGAATAAGAGGCCGCTCGATAATCGAGGATGATAAGGAGGTGGTTGTGTGATCATGGTGAGCTTCGAGATTATCTGTCCAATGTGATATCCGCTTTTATGGTCGAAAAACTAGTTCTGAAAGGGTGCGAGGCGTATTTACCTTCTCACAAGCATTTTTGCTTTTGAGAACTCTTCTATCGTGTGATATCAAAACTGTAGCGGTTTTTTCTGATGTCTTTCCCGAGGAGTTACTGTGTTTACTCCGAATCGAGAAGTTGAGTTTGGCATTGAGCTTTTATCTGGCACAACTCCAGCTGTCCATCACTTCCATACCGTATGGCGCCGAAGAAGCTTATTGGGCTTAAGGCTCAAATTCAAGAGTTTCTGGATCATGGTGTGTTCCGTGGAGGGCACCGATTCTGTTTGTGAAGAAAAATGATGGCACTATGAGGATGTGCATCGATTATCGGCAACTGAATAAACTGACTATGAAGAACAAGTATCCACTTCCAAAGATTGATGATTTGTTTGATTAGTTCCGAGGGGCTTCAGTATTTTCTATGATTGATCTTCGATCTGCGTACCATCAGCTCAGAGTCAAGGATGCCGATGTTCATAAGATTGCATTTAGACTTCATTATGGGCATCACGAAGTTCTAGTTATGCCTTTTGGTCTCACAAATGCTCGCCGCATTCATGGATCTCGATGAACCGAGTCTTTCAACCCATATCTAGATCAGGTTTATCGTGGTCTTCATCGATGATATTCGTTTACTCTAAGACCGAGGATGAGCACGATGAGCATCTTAGAGTGGTGCTTCGATTCTCTCGAGAAAAGCAAATGGCTATGCTGTTGAGCAAGTGAGTTCGCCATAGAGGTGACTTCGAGGCACATGGTTTCGCCGTGAGGGGACTGTGGTTGATCGGAGGAAGATCGAGCCCAGGCTTGATTGGAAACACCAAGAACGATTCGAGATCTATAGTTTTCGGGTTTATGATATTATTGGTGGTTTGTCGAGGGGTTCTCTCCTCGATTGCAGCTCCTCTAACTAAGCTTCTACGCAAAGGTGTTTCTTTGTCTCGACCTGACACACCTGAATCAAGCTTTGATAAGCTCAAGTCTGCTCACTCACTCGTGCTGCCCGACGATACAACCAAATTTGGTAAAGAGCTTTGTGGTATACAGATGGGATGCATCACACGTTGATTTGGGATGTGTATTGATACAAGATGGTAAGGTTGTGGCTTATGCGTCCCCGCCGCCTAAGACACCGAAGAGAACTATCCGACGTTTATGATCCCGAAAGTTGGTCAGTCAGTCTTTGCATTGAAAACTGGAAGCACTATCCGCATGGTGAGAGGTGTATCATCTATACCGATCACAAGAGCTCTCAAGTACCTCCTTACTCGTATGAGTTGAATCTTAGACAAAGGTCGATGGGGATTGATATGCTCAAAGATTATGGACCGCATCGATAGAGTATCATCCTAGTAAAGCTAATGTGGTGGCCGATACTTTAAGTCGAGGGGCTTATGACTAATTTGAGAGTGATGTTTGCTCGCCTTAGTCCACATTTGATGATGGGAATCGTAGCCGAGTTACAATTTGTTTCGATTTGGATTGATCGATTCGAGTTAAGTTAGCTTGGGGATAAGTCTCTCGGTTTGGTTTCACGCATTGAGAGTGGTAGTACTTCGACTTTGGGTTGAATAATGATGGTGTGCTATGCTTTTTTGAGGTCGAATTTGTGTGCCGAATGATTTGGATTTGAGGCAATCGATTTTTTGAGGAGGCGATAGTAGCCCTTATGCTATGCATCTTGGTGGTAATAAGATGTATCACAATCTTCGTGGAGTTGTACCGTGGCCTGGTTTGAAGCATGAGGTTACTTAATTTTGTTGCTCGATGTGTCGACATGTCAACAAGTTAAGGCCGAGCATCGCTTGCCTTAGTGGTTTGCCACAACCCGTTAAGATTCTTATGGAAATGGGAATGAGTGACACAGACTTTGTTAACGGGTTACCCTTGACACCCATTAAGAAGGATTCTCGCTTGGGTCATCTTGGATCGATTGACCAAGTCCACTCATTTTATTCCTGCTTCGGACGGACTTTTCTCTATGTAGAAGAAGTAAGCTCTACATCTTCCTCTCGATTGTAAGATTGCATGGGGTTCCTATGTCGATTATTTCATAGAGATCATTTCTTTACTTCTGCCTCTACGGAAAAATTGCATGAGGCCTTGGGTTCTGAGATTGACTTCAAGATTCACGTTTCCATCCTCGCACCGATGGTCAATCTGAGAGGGTGATTCAAATACTCGGAGGATATGCTTCAGAGTTGCATCATTAATTTTCGAGGAAGTTGGGAGGATTATCTCACCGCTGAATGAGTTCGCCACAATAACAATTTTCAATCTAGCATCCGTGATCGCACCTTACTAGGCTTTGTATGGTCGTAAGTGTCGTGCACTCGCTATGTTGGACCGAGTTGGGGTGAGCGCTGGGTTTTGGGTCCCGAAAGTTGGTTTTTGAGACCGAGGATAAGGTTAGACCGATTCGATACCATCTCGAAGGTGGCTTCCGGATAGACAGTAAATCTTATGTAGATCTGAAGAGTGTGATATTGAGTACTCGTGGGGGGACTTTGTGGTTTTTAAGGTTTCTCCGTGGAAGAAAGTTATGAGATTCTACCGTAAGGGCAAGCCGAGCCCTAGGTTTATTGGGCCGACGATTCTAAAACGTAGGGGACCATGCCGCTTATCGCTAGAGCTACCTCGAGAGTTAGATCGCATCCACAATGTCTTTCATGTCTCGATGTTGAGGCGATATCGGTCTGATCCATCTCATGTTGTCTCTATTGAGGAGATCGAGGTTAGACCCGCACTTGACTTTCGAGGAGGAGCGCCTGCATTCTCGGATCTAGATGTTAAGGTTTTTGAGGAGGAAGTCCATACCGCTAGTGAAGGTTCCGTGGCGTAATCATGGCACTAAGGAAGCTGTGGGAACTTGAGGACTTAATGTGTCACAGTGATCCTCATCTCTGTTTCGATTAGGTAAATTTGAGGTCAAAATTTCTTTTAAGGGGTAGATTTGTAACGCCCTGACTCTTTTATTTCTGCTTCGTAAGTATCCGACACAAATATCCGCCTACTTCAAAGGTTTGTTTTGGGTGTGTGTGTGAGGTCTTGGGTTCAAGTCTCATCTTTGTCAATTTTGTTATTTTTGGATCCAAACCTTACCTCGGGTTTAGTGGGCTTTAAAAATTTTCTCATAGTTCATATCGTAATGAGCCCGCTAGTTCGAAAGTGGTAAGTGGTGTTGGTATGTTGGAGGTCCTGTGGTTGAATCCCTATGAGCATGGGTATTAATTTTTTTGCTCACAACTGATAGAGTTTTGATTGTATTAAAAGTCCGACAGAGGGAGGTTAGTGGGAGAAAAATATGGGATTTGGGGGTTATCTCTAACTGGTATCTTTTCTTTTTGCTAAAAATTCTCTCCCACCTCCTAAGGAAAAACTAACGTTAGTCCTTTGTTTCTCTGTCGCTTTCCTTTTCCTATTCTCCTTTCAGGCCCGATTCCTGTTTATCAATCGCTACACCTTTGTTTTTCATTATTCTTGTTTTGTTGTAATGCTTGGTAAGTGGGGCTTTGCTATTCTCAGAATTTGTGTTTTTCCAACGCTGATTGGGGTTATACTATTGTTTTGGGCAGCAATGAATGCTGAATCTAGAGGATCGTGGATTTTACTCCTCGCATGGATCGCATTTAATCGCTGGAGTGTTGGGGTTAGCGTAAGTGCTTGATTTAAGTTATGGTTACTCCCGGTATTTGGTTTAATCGTGTTTAAAGACCGAGTTTGAGCATTGCTATGTTGAATCTTAGGTTCGGAGGGCTCATGGTTGTTGTAGCTAGCCTTAAACGTAATCGTGTGTCCCCAAAATGCGTAAAAACGAAGTTTCGATGAAAGCCAAAATGGCTACTATTGACGCCACACGGCAGTAGAGCCGTGGTGTGAGACACGGCCGCTTGTCAATGAAGGCATGGCGCGAATAAGACACCGCCTTGTGGTGGGCTTGATTGTGGTCGTAGGGGCCACCTACGCTCGGCCAATTATGGTGCGTGGGCCCACACGCATGTCACACGAGCGCATGGTCTCGGGCCAAGCTGTGGTGGGCCACACTCGTGTGTGGGCCCGCACGAAAGTAAGTCACATGGGTATGTGGACCCATTATTTTGAAATTTTCCTAAGCTCGCACGGCCGCTTCGCTCAATACGGGCCTACCGTAGGTTGGTAAGGGTTAACTAAACCCTAAAACTATGTGATTTGTTAGTCCGAATTCATCGCTCTGAGTAACGATTCCGTTATGCATGCCTTATTATTATGCTAGATGCACATCTGATATATGTATATATAAGCATGTTAAGCATATATAACTGTTAATTATGTATCCTGCTTTCTATATCCGCTTTGAGGTGGATTTGTATATGAGGAGGAAGTATTCTATTCAAGCGTTAATCCCCTTTATTCGTAGCTTGGTCGCATATTATCCGATATGTGTCTTAATGGCACAACGGTGTGTAGGGATGGGTGGGTGTTTTTAACCCTACATGGTGTGATGGGATGGTCTTGAGTTGTGTGTAGAGAGGATGGGGTAGGATTTTTGCATATCCTCTTTTCTCAATCATGTATCCGAATCAGATCCTGCTTTTTGATCAGGTATATGATTCTGTATGATTTCATGCTTAATTTTGGTTGGTTTACACAATCGAAGTTTATGTAAACTCACATCTGCTTGTCTCGCTTTTCGTGTAATCCACAGCCTTAGGTTGGACAAGCATTGCAGAGACTCGCAGTGACCATTGTTCCAGAAATCAAGTTAAAGTTATTAATTTATGGTTTTATTTACGCTTTGGTTTAATTCCCGAGAGTTTGTAATTTCGGGACTCTCTCCGACTTTATGATTTTTAACTGCTTGTTTTCGGTTGGTTAATAATTTGCATGTCGTAATAAATTATTTTATGAAATCGACGGTTTTTACACATTAAAAGAGGTTTTTCTAAAAATATGAATCCGATTTCAAAATGTATCTCGCTTGTTAGGCTTCCACAGTAAAATAGGTTTTGGCAAGTAAACCAATTAATTAATGTTTTCAAAAATGGATATTAAGTATATGAATTAAATAACCGGAAATGATTTTTACGAATTCAAACCCATTCTCTGTGACTTCTCCGTATTCGCCATAACGCCCAGGGCCAGGGTTTGTGGTGTTATATTCCAAATACAACTCAAATAATAAAGATGAGCTCATCGTATAAACATTTCCATATATTTTTAGGTAGATACAATCATTGATTTATTCAAACCTTATCTTAACTTATATCGTAACTATGCCCATTGAACCTTATGAAATATCGATGGATATCGTAGTAGTACACATGAAGTGTACAAATCTATAATCCG